>JAAVUB010000099.1:0-94114 GCA_014898885.1 Fusarium lyarnte (nom. inval.)
ATTTAATATTACTTAAAGTACTATAGAGCTACCCTTAAAGAAGCAGTCTAGTAAATAATATCTTCTAATAGTTATATATTACTATTCTTCCCTAAATACTATTAGAGACATATACCTGATAAAAGGCCCGAATAAAGGCCTATAAGTCTTTGCCTTGTTTTAGTGGCTTCAGACAAAGCTAACATTTCATTATAAGGGCTATATATAATACTGAATATATTAATATGATAATAACTATAGCTATTAAGTTAGATTATAAGATAAAAAGTTATTAGGAAATAGTATAAGCAGTAATAGTACTTAATATAGAGATCTTTCAAAATATAAGTTCAGGCAGGTTAGCCTCCTCAATCGATGGAAGTCTAACTGGAGCCTAAAGTAGTAATACAGTCCCAGATCTGGTCCCTGCTAGGGACCCTGATAGAGGTAGGCGATCCCAAAAATTGGCTTGCTCAGGTACCTCAGCACCAACTCAGCTTAGAACGGCAGGAGCTCAGCTCTAGTAACGGAAATGGACTCTGGTATGCTTGGCTTTCGTCTCCGAGTTAGATGGCATTTCTTGGAACATCCATTTCGTGAACTATGGTTTTGAGTGCGGCCTCGAAGGTTAGAGTTTAGGCTGCTAACACAGTTAATGAGGACACGATATCTTCTTTCATAATATAAGCTTCTGTCCAAAAACTTCCACGATGACCATTTTTAGAACACTCTGGAGGCTTTTATCACGCTTCGCAGCAACACAAACACGTTTCCTCTCATTGATCCTTTGCAGAGTGACCCTACCGCTAAAGGGTGCACTGGCTACTTCAACCGCGGAACTGGCCACAATGGATCTGACGATTAGGGCGGTATGTCTGGAACTGGAATGTACTGCGATGGTCTATTCGCTGGTTGCGCTGGGTCACAGCCGGTGCCGGTCTTGGATCCAACATCTTAGAAGAAGACAGGCAAGAAGACTGACACAAAGTCCACTAAACAGAAGGGTGCGTCTCAGAGCAAGTCCAGCAGCAGTGATAAGACGGCCACTTCTAATAAGAAACCCAAGGCATCTACTACCAGCAAGAAACCTACCAATACAAAGACTAGGAAGCCAGCCAAGACCTCGAGTGTTATCACAGCCACTACAAAGAACACCAAGGCTACTCAGGCTGCAAACAAGAAAGGCAGCCCGGCCAAAGCATCCACAATGTCCAAAAAGGTTTCTCCAGCATGCAATCCCTCAGCTATCGCCAAGCCCAAGACCCATCCACGTTCAGTTTGCAAGAGGGATGTGGCAAAGGCTCGTGTCCCCTCCAGATCCATCATCAGTAAAGCCTCTTCTGTGAAGAGCGTGAGTAAGACCTGTTTCAAGAATACGCAGTGTATGAGCTTTGGATATGGTGAGGATAAGACTTGTCAACTTTATGGGAAGAACCTCAAGAGTCTTCGTGTCACAACAGGTAAGGGGAGGCAGAGCTCTTTATTCTATGATAGGAAGTGTCATGCGTGTAGCAAATGTTCGAAGTAGCCTGACAGACCTTAAGAATGGACTGGAGCAACAGGCAGCAACCTTCAAATCGCATTATTTCCTTTGTCACTGAGCACAATATTACATACTACATTTACATCTTCTTACATTTTGTCATCATGGGTACTTCCGCTGTGCAAATATATACTGTGATGTATTGTCATCCGAGTCCACCGAGGTAGTTAACTATGTACAGTGAAGGATGTGCTGGATCCCTCAGTAGGACTGGACCATTTGTATACGATGATACTTCCACCAGGTTTCAATGTACAAGGAATGTAAGATCTCCCTCCCAACTTCTCAAGTGCAAGACTGAGAAATAGCCAAAGCATTGACCATCCCAAAGTTTGCAGGCGCTCAGGTTATTTAACAGCGGAGCTTAGCGCTAGTGCCAGCAGCGGCGTTGAAGAAGCTCCAGGTCTCACCGGGGGCGAACTTCTGACCGTTGGCAGTAGGGTCGCCAACATGGCCACCACCGTGGCCGATCCAGGTAACGGGCTTGCGGCTGCATGTGTAAGAGGTCTTGACGTAGTTCTGGGCACCGGGCGCGGGATCGTTGACCTGCTTCTGCTGGCAGCCGTTGGTGCCGATCCACTTGTCGCGGAGCTGGCGGCCTTGCTGGATGCTGAGAACGTTGTCGGCGGATCCGTGGATGTGGAGGTAAGAGACGGGAGTGTTGCCGCCGTTGCAGCCGGAGAGGAGAGCACCGGAGATGACAGCGACAGCAGCGAAGTCGTCTACGAAGAGTTAATATATGTATAACTGGAATGATATCAGGATGGTGACGTACTGGGTCGGGAGCAGGCAACGCTGTGGCTCATAGCACCACCGTAGCTGAAGCCAGTAGCAAAGACTTGCTTCTCATCAATGCAGAGGTTCTGCTTGGCAAAAGCAAGCATCTGATCAGTGAAGGTGATATCCTCGCCACCCTGGTTAGCCCAGCCAGCGTTGAGACCGTTGGGGGCAATGAAGATGGTGGAGTCGCCAGCCAAGTTGCGAAGGCCGTAGTAGCCGCCCTGGACGACGTTGCCCATGTTTCCGCTGAGCCAGTGGTAGCCGAAGACGAGACGGTGGGGCTTGTTGTTCTGGTAGTTGTTGGGCAGCTGGAGGGTGTACTCGCGGTTCTTGCCGTTGACCTGCATGGTCTTGACGCCGCTGGAGGGAGGCTGCTTGCCACAGCCAGCTGAGGCAGCGTCGCCGAGCCCAGCTGAGGCGAAGAGGGCGAGGGTGAGGGTGAGAAGAGACTTCATTGTGAACGAAAGGACCGAGCCTGTTCTTGGTGGAGAAGAAGGAGAAGAAGAGTAGTTGGTTCTGTCTAGCAGATCCTTGTGGTGATGAAGAAGAAGAAGTAAGCTCCCCAAGATGAAGAATTGAAGATTATTATATAGTTCTCGTATGCCTGGACGTTGCCCTGATTTCCAGCTGCCGAAGCTTCACCCGTGCCAGCCCTGAATACTCCTCACCAGGGTGTTCCCAAACTGGCCATCCTGCACAGATCATTGTCATGCGTAGAGTCCCAAACAAGTTCACCCGGTAGTCAATCCATTACTCTAAACAGCCGACATTGTCCATCAATGGTCGAATGAGGGATCCGGAGTCTGTGGGTCCGAGGGCTATATCCCCTGTCGCCCTGAGACTTGCATGGGGATGTTTCGAAACAGCAATAGTTTCATTATTAGCCGGTAGATCATTTTCCATCAATTGCTGAGGAGGTCTGTTTCTTGGACGGTAGCACTGAAATCTCGCCTGCAATCATTGCAAAACAAGCGTAAAATTAGGGACATTACCTTAATTTTTCCAGGAAACATGACATCGCAAACTGCATACCATTTCGGTTAATACCCCGGTCTGAATGCTTTTCTGGGCTTATCGATAAGCTGCCTCATTTTCGGAATAGTTTTTCCTGATGGAGCGAGGCTGCAACGGGAGAATTGTTAACGACGGCGTGACGCCTATAGCATACTTGAAATGTATAACACGATCAAGTATTTACCAATCATGGTATCAGTGTTTTTTCCGGACCTCGTATTATAACACTATGCGCACCTGTAGGAATTGAGACTTTGAATGCATTGACAACAGCGATCTACATACCGATGCAAGTAAGTGCGGAGGTGAAAGGACTGCTACGTTGTCATATTGTCAATTTAACCGCTTCTTGGCAAAGAATTGGTAATGGCTGATGAAACGAGTATAGAGTATAGGGTGATTTCGACAGAGTCTGAGAGAAGCAGTCCTCTTAAATATATAAATTACGTTCTTGCTCCCGGGTAGAGCACGCAATCCCCCACATCCCGTGGTTGGAAACGTGGGTTTGACGATAAGCCTTATCGTCATCCCAACTATCTTATCAGCAGTCTTACAAGGGAACAATAGAATAGACTTTGGCCTGGCATAAATGGGCCGATTATACAGATGGGTTCATTTCCAAATCAAGGATGATTGACGTTTTTCCCGGCCCGCTGGACCGTTTCCCAAACCTGTTCCTGAAGCTGCTCTCGCTTCCCCACACTCTAGACTTGTCCCATTCCAGAACGGAGTCTAGCCTCCGTTTGGTAGACCTCGTGATAGGCCGACTAGGGAGTTCAACACCAAGTCTGGCAGGTGTCCCATATATAGGCAAGGGGGCTTGCCTTCCATGCCATGACTCCCGCGGGAAAATACCACGAACGAGCTTGAACGAGCAGGATAGTTTATCCAGAGCTCCGGATGCAACCCCCGATTCCATCAAGGATTGCCGAGCTCGGTGGAGAAAGGTACCAAGAAATCAAGGCGATGACAAATGAAGTACTGACCTGCGTTTGTTTCAGAGTAGTAATGGCAGGGGTTCATCTCACTTCGGTGTCTTTCTGTTCCAGCGTAGACAGCCAAGCTATGGCCAAGATGGTGGGAATTCCGTCGGCTCATGTTTAAAAAGCTCCGTTAGTCTGCAAGAAAGTGAGCCTTGCACTCGAGAAAAGGACCGACTGTGTTCTCTGAATGTACGACAGCTTCATCGTAACTGGCCATTGTTGTGAGTTGAGATGAATGAGCTCCAGATTGAGGCCTCGATATGTTCACGGAGAAACTTCCGTAGTTCAATTCGGTATAGCATGTGAATAATTTCTCCATTCGGAGATGAGTATAAAGGAAGGCATAAGTTGTCGAGAGTATAGCCCTTCATCAGAGATCCCAAATCCATAGTAAATAATTGTCTATCTTCTCAAAACAACCAATCTATCTCATAACAACCTCACAATGAAGGGCTCTCTTATCTTCCTTGCCGGGCTTTTCGCCCCCTTCGCCCTCGCTCAGTCTCTTTGCGACCAATACTCCTACTATGCCAACGGCGGCTACGAGTTCAACAACAACCGCTGGGGTCAGAGTTCCGGCTCTGGCTCTCAGTGCACTTACATCGACTGGTCCAACAGCAACGGCGCCGGATGGCACGTTGACTGGAGCTGGTCCGGCGGCCAGGACAACGTCAAGGCGTACCCCAACTCTGCTCTCCAGATTGGTAACAAGCGCATCGTCAGCTCCATTAGCAACATGCAGTCTGCTGCTGCTTGGTCCTACAGCGGCACCAACGTCCGCGCCAACGTTGCCTACGATCTCTTCACGGCTGCCGACCCCAACCACGTTACCTACAGTGGTGACTATGAGCTTATGATCTGGTGAGTACCCCTGACTAACATCGGATATTGGAGAGTGACTAAGACGCTTTGGGGTAGGCTCGCCCGATATGGCAACGTCCAGCCTATTGGATCTAAGCAGACCACTGTCAACATTGAGGGCCGCAGCTGGGAGCTCTGGGTGGGCATGAACGGAAGCATGAAGGTCTTCAGCTTCGTCGCCTCCAGCCCTGTCAACAACTTCAACTCCGATGTCAAGCAATTCTTCAACTACCTCGCTAACAGCCAGAATTATCCTGCCAGCAAGCAGTATCTCCTCAGTATGTATCTCCGAACTCTATTGCAAACCCATGCACTGACATTGTCACTACAGCCTTCCAATTCGGTACCGAGCCTTTCACGTAAGTCAATCATTCCTTATCTAGACAGGCATTTACTAACCAGTCAATAGTGGAAGCAATGCTAAGCTGACTGTCACCAACTTCAATGCCCACGTCAACTAAATTGCGGGATCAATCATCTCTCGGGTGGAATAAATAAGGGCGTATACAATTCTATGTTACATATTTTCATTTTACATATAACACTCAATAGCAGGCTATCGTAACCACTCTAAACTGTCCAGTGTGTATTGGCTCGTAACACTCTTGGTGACTTCACGATAATAGCAGCAGCAAAGTGAGGCAGTTACTCCTCTCATGTTTAGATAAGATAATGAGCCGTCAGACTTCTGTAAATACTTCAAACACTTGGCTAAGTGGTCTCTAGTCTCCCAATGGTCTTTTGCCCACTGGACTTGACTGCCATCTTGGGAGACAGTGACGTAATTTTTGATCCATATACTCAACTTATTTATCTGTGAATCACATAACAACACGCGCGGGAGGGACAACACAAGAGTAAGCTTGTGCCAAGGAACAGGCATTACGGATGTGCTGTTCCTTGCCGCGATACAAGGTTTCACTAACAGCGGCCTGTAAGGCTGGAAGCGAGAAACAAGCTTTATGTAGCAACATGAGGACAAATTAGCTTTCACGATGATTGTTAAAGTTTACACAGCCACAGGGTGCAAAAGTGATCCTTCTACGCTTAAACCAACGTTCAACCCCAGGAATGTTAATGGCAGGGTAGACAGTTCTTTGGTCACCAGAAGTAAGCATAGAGTTGTTACTGGACTTGTGGTGTTTAAACGTGCAGATAACCAAATGGTTTTAATTTGCGGCCTCTCACATAAGTATACACCCGCCAGCGCAAACTTCGAAAGCGGCAACTGTCATGACGATGAGAAGTGAAAAGAGGCTTCAGCCCCAACACGAAGGTAAGGGACACACATTAGCACATATGGGCAATATAATCCTTCCCATTCCTGGCGTCCAAAGATGTAGCTTTTGGCTGAAAAGCTAGATATTCCGATGACAGTCTCTAAAAGAAAGTAGTAGCAAATTTTACCATTCTCACAATATATAAGACCACTGCATCCCAGCCCGAGGAGCAACAGAATCTTGATTCATTCATCCTCTTGTCAAACACTCTTTCACGTGAATTCCAAGTGCCAACACGTCTCTCCACGATGAAGCTTACACTACTTTGCCTCACAGCCATGTCGATGGCTACCTTTGCCGTCGGCGAGACAGTCAATGAAGACTCTGATGCGCAGATACACGGCACACCTAAGTTCCCCAGATGGCGTCCGCCTACTACTGTGACGAAGACAGCGCCCAAATGTGTCAATCCTCGTGGGCGAAACCAACCGAGGAGGCATATCGGTCGTATGTTATCAGTTTCTCTGCCTGTCGGTTTATTGAAGTGGCACTGACATGGATCTAAAAAAGGGGAAGCATGCGAGAACGACTGCTTTTTCCACGAGAAAGACACGGGTGCCGAGTGCTCGGGTGTCTGTACACAGATTTCTGTGCCTGACGATTTGATTTTGGAGCCCCGATGTCGCCCCTTTCTCGCCCTTCTCCCCTACACCTGCCGTGTAAGAAGTAGTCCGTTTTCTTTCCGTGAAAGACAATCACTAATATTACAAGTGCCTTCCTCTGTAATCAATTGCTGAAATTAAAGCGGCTCAGGGCCGCGGTTAACTATGTTATCGAACGATCACTGGTTGGGACAAGACAATCGGCTATTGAGTAGACGGGTGCTTATTTATCGATCTATAGCACACTGGAAACAACGCCGCCATTGGTGGGCCGTCTTTTATCCCATCTGACACTATTAACAATCCATGTAAACCGCTTAAGGACTGTCAGCACATCTAATTCATCAATAGGGCCACGGAGAATAGTGAACTTACCGTTGGCGTAAAGAGAATATGAATCAGCGTTGTAAAGACAAGACAGAGGATCCAAAGCAGTGGAGTTCTCATAACCATAAGCATAATCCTGAGTCGAAACCTCCTGCTCATACACGGCTCTAGCATGCGTCATCTCGTGGATCGTTGTGGTGGCGTGGTCCTGTCTATGGCACTTTTGCGGCAGAGGTGGCAGGGTATCATAGAACAGCGGACACATGGTGACATAGCCATTGACCCAGGTCGTGTAAGCGATCAAAGGACCGTCGCTCTCACAGTATCCAAACTCATCTCTGCAAGAGATTCGTGTGTTGCCACTGTCTGAAGTAGAGCACTCTTCAGCGACGGCGAGAAGGCGGCCTGTGACGTGTTCGCGAGCCTTGGTCTCGTTGGACTTGAAGTACTCGACGAATCTCGCAGAGTGAACGTCAGATGCATCCTTCGCCGCAGCTCGAGCAAGAGTTTCGCAGTTTTTTACACCGTTGGCAGTGAGCTTGAGCTTCTCGGCGGTGCAAGAGTCCTCTTCGAGAATGGTACGCTTCGATGCTTTCTGCTTTGACTCGGCTGTTGAGATTTTGGTGATCTCGATAGAGATGGGCTCAGACTTCAGTGACACCGGAGTTGGCTTGCTGGATTCCTCAGATACGGCAGGGAGACTACCCTCGGCATCGACAGAGTATGTGCCGGGTTTCAAGTCATAAATGGTCGACAAGTCAACAACTCGAAAGATGGATGACCCAGTTTTGATCGTCTCAAAATGGTTGGTCTTGAGTCCATCGTAGTACAGACTCAGCTCAATGCCCATGAAAGGTACCTCGTTTCCTGTCTCGTGTTAGCAACTTGGCTGTCGGGTTGGGCGGGTTGCATGCCGCTCTGATCCTTCAAAGACAGCTTCTTGACAGGTCGCTCATCAAGAATTGTACCAATCTTCAGGATACTCAGATCCGCAGGTCCGTCATTTTGAATAGAAACATTGACTTGGGTCGATTGCCCAGATACAGGTTCCAGAGAGACGGTCAAAGCGTCGGTGTTTCGCGCATGCTTGTAGTGAGGTAAATGCGCCAGAGCGCCAGAGCCAAGGTAGGCCACCAAAGCGAATTTCGGGCAGAACCGCATCTTGAGAGTTGTGAGTTCAGGGAGAAATAATTCTGTGAGTTTTCCGTTCAGCTGATGAGGCGATGCTTTATTATGTCAAAGGAGAGACGGTAGCGCTCGAGCCCCTTATACGGGGAAGATTCCCAGAACAGAAATGAACTCCCTGCCAAGAGTCGTGATACGAGGTCGAACCCTGTCAGTATGGTTACATTCTCAGCACGAGTCATGCTATGCACCTATTTATACTGCGGAAAGAACGTGGAATATTAATAAGATAAATTCAATAGACTCCGTTTCTATAGACAAAGCTATATGTGAAGCGCGCTCTTGATGCAAATTTTATTCCTCCTTAGCCTTCATCATTCTTTCACTGTACTCCTTGCCAGCCTTCAACCACCACCCGCCAATCAGGATTGCCAGGCCGCCCACGACGACACAAGTGTAGTTCATATTCGCAACCTCAACGGGCATAACGTAAGGGAAGGAGAAGAAGATGATGGCAAATGTAAGCCAACAAACTGTCACGATGTTGACAATGGTTCCGATGGTTGGGCCCATGTGGAACACGCCCTTGTGCATGTTCTTCCTGCCGGTGAGCAAGTTGGTGAGAATCGGGAACATGTAGGAAATGTTGTTGATAGTGACGGCCGTTCCGAGAAGCGAATTGAATGCGGTCGATGAGCCGAGATACAAGCATCCCAGGGTAGCGATGACAGCTGTGACTGCCAGCTGAGAGTTGAAGGGGATCTTAAGGCTCGGGTGGACCTTGGACCAGCTGGAGCATCATTAGCTATGGATCTCTTAAGTCAGGTTGACGTGAACTCACATCTTGGAGAGGGGAATAGCTCCATCACGAGAGAAGGCCCAGAAGATTCGACCAGTGCTGAGCTGAGAGCTGATTACGCAGGGACCGAGAGCAATGAACAGGATGAACAAAAGACCGAAAGCACCGCCAGTCTTCTGAGTGACCTGGCGGAAGAGCTCTGCAAGAGGCATGCCGGTGTTGCCGGTTGTCAGCTGGTCGAAATCCTGAATCGAGAACATAAGACTGATGAGATACGTGAGACCGGTGCAGAACGCGATGACCAAGGTAATGGCGATGGCCAGGGGCGCATTCTTTGAAGGCTGCTTTCAGTCAGCTCCTACTCTTCAAGTTTCAAGTATAAGTAAACATACGTTGGGCATTTCCTCTGTGATATGCGTCACTCCATCAAGACCCCCAAGAGAGTACAGGGGATTGACCAAGCCAGTGATGAAGCAAATGGCGTTGTTATTCCAGCCAGTCGTGTTGATCCAAGTCCTGAAAACGAATTCAGGATCACGGTGTGTCGGGGCGCATGCAACAACGGTGATCAACACGACAAGCCAGCCGATCTGCAAGTAGAAGAGCGAGAACTTGTTCAAGGCGGGGATGATCTTGTTGCCGAACATGACAACCCCAGCAGTCAGCAAGTTCAAGCCTTGGTAGACGATAAAGGTCTGCCAGGCCTTGATCTCGAGGTCGGCTATGTACAGAGCGATCAATGCCATGAGAATCTGGGCGTAGATGATGTTTGTCGATGCAGTGGTGAAGATCCCTGGGATGTCAGTGGCCAGTACTCTCACTTCATCTGCCATGACTTACAGCCGAGAACACTGAACCAACCAGTGAGAAAGCTTAGAATGCCAGTTGCTCTTCTTGGAGCCACAGCCGCAATCCAATGATACATGCCGCCCTCGGTAGGATACGACGATACAAACTCGGCGAGTGACGCTCCGAGGAAGCATTGCAGGATTGTCACGAGGATGAAGCCGTAGATGACGGCGCCAGGACCTCCAGCTCCGATCTCAGTGATCAGACCAAGGCCCAATCCAGTCCATGAAATAGTTGTCGTGGAGGCTAGGCCGATCAGACTCAGGGTGCTGAAATGTCGGTTGAGTTCCTGGGTATGACCTGATTGCTAGAGTTAATATGGTCCATTTAGAAATAGTGGTTGTTCGACGAACCCATTTGCGCCAGACGTAGCTCATCGGCGTTTATTTCGGCCTTCGTTTCCGAAATATCCAGACTCCGCTTCATGCTGGATATACCCTGATCGTCTTGTGCAGCCATTGTCGTTGAACAGAGTCGCGATCTGCTGGCCCGAGTCTATTCTCTGTAAGAATGCAGTTGCAAATGTTAATGTTTCATTGTGACTTCTGGGGTCACGCGAGATATAAGCATACTCATGACTAGCGCGTTATCTTAATTCTCGAACGATAGCTTATCGGGTAGTCGGCACAACGCTCACATGTTGTGTTGTGTAAGCATTGTGATATGCATATCCCCGGTTCAGAACGGGGTCTATGTAACCCCATAATTCCTGTCCCACCAATCGCGGAGACAACTCGGATACAAGTCCGATAATACAGATGCACAATCAACGGCCAACTGCGGACCGATTCGGCTAAACGACCGGCGAAGGCCGAGTGACAGACTTGATTAGATAGCATATCTTGAACTAAGAGATCGGTCTTGTGAGCCAGATAAGCCGTAGTCTATGCGGGGTACCCAGCCACTCCACATGGTTCGTGAACTAGCATCGGGGAACCAGGCTAGGGTTATCATTTGCGATACGTGGAAATTGGAACGATAGAACTGGAACATGTTGATCGGCAGACTCTCGCATGACATGATGCCGAACTCGGCTTTCATGGCAGACTGGGGCTAGCATTTCGCGCAACTAGTTTCCATGTATAATAGCAAGGCTTATAACATGACATGGTCTCCTCACCTCCTCTGTCTCTATCCACTCATACAGGCTGAGACAAAGTTGCAGCCATGCGTTTCTCATCCGTCATCAGCCTTGCAGCTCTTGCAGTCAGCCATGGAGATGCTGCAGGTAGCTACGTAAAGTCCATGTCGCCCAATGCGCAACAGCTCTTCACTGAGTCAATGGAATGGATGGATACCTTCTACGACCGCAAGGCAGGCTATCTGTACGACTTCAGCGCTTCGGTAGCCCTCCGCCATGAGACTCGCAGCTCAGTTTGGTACGCGTTTGGTCTGTTGGCGAGAAACGAGGGGTCTGATGCCGCCGAGGCTGAGAAGATCATCAAGAACACCATTGGAGCGCAGTTCAAAGTCCCAGCTGAAGAATGGTATGTCCCAAAGCCAATGGTACAACTAATTTGACTCTGACACTGTTCCAGGTACGGTGACTATCAACAAGAGCCTGAAGAGCCCTACGTCGGCAGTTCAGCTTATCCTGCCAAGATCTACGGCAGCTGGGACCCCAACTGGCGCGGTTTTGTTGGCACGACTTTGGTCATGTGTATGGAGGAGTTTCCTCACTTGCTCAGCAAGAGCACTCAGAATCTGATTCTGCACTCCCTGCATAACGCGACTAAGGGTGATGAGTACCGTTTCGGCAACCTCGACAAGACGAAGGATAACCTTTACCCCTCCTACAGTAACCCTGTGAGTATATCTGATCCGGCATTCCGTGTTTCGTATGTTCTCTGACCATCTTTGACGGCAGTCTATTATGCGTGCCTTTGTTTCTGGTTGGACTGGACGTCGCCTCAATGATAGAAACATGACCGTTGGTGGCGAAAGGTACGCTCAAGATATCATCGACCTCTTCAACAAACACGACACCCTCTCCGAGTTCAACTCAGGCACCTATACCGGTGTGTCTCTTTTCGGACTTATCCTATGGAGCAAGTATTTGCCCAAGGACTCAGTTATGACTAAGAACGGGCCCCGAATGGTTGAAAGAACCTGGGATGCTGTTTCCCAGCTCTGGCACCCTGGTATGAAGAACATAGCTGGTCCCTGGGATCGAGCTTACGGATACGATATGAACCGCTATCTCAGCTTGATGGCTTTGTGGTTCTGGACCTTGACTGGAAAAGAGAGCTCATCTCTGACTTCACATGTATGCAATCCCTGATCATTGCAGCGCTTGATGGGTTACTAACGTAGTGTAACAGCCTCAAGTCATGTCTCACATGGCTGACTACGCCTGGGCACCTCTTTTCGCGGCCCTCGATAAGACACACCAGAAGCTCATCCCTAAGAAGACGCTCCGCAAGCTCTCAAAGTTCCAGGGAGAGCATACCTTTACAGGCAGCGCCTACTATCCTCCCTTCGATACTGCATCGCGTAACATTACCACCTGGTTATCCGAAGATCTCACCATCGGCGCCGAGTCCTACGATGAGATTGTTATTGGCGGCCCTTCCCAGTCTCAGGGGTCTTTCAACCCTGCAGTGGTCCAGTGGAATACTGGAAACGAGATCTCGTTTATTTCTGTATGAGCCCCGAGTCTTTTCATGGTCACACAAAGCTAACATGATCTCTAGCTATACCCAACCGAGATGGCTCTCCAATCCCGCGTCAAACCCGGCAAGCTCAGCCTATCGTATCCTTACGGCAACGCCAATTCTGTCTTTACCTTTGTCGTCGGAACCTTTGAGAAGAAACGTACCGTCGCTAGTTGGGCCGACGTTCAGGGTTTGGAGGTGAAGGTCTCTGGCAACGTCAACTTGACATATTCCCTATCTTTTGCCGGCGGATATGGTGGTGCAGACAGTCTTATTCGGGATTTCGAGTTTTGGAACTTCACCTACACAATGCCCTCCGACTTCCAGGGAGTGCCTTCTGTCGAACTTGATTTCAAGCTCATTTAGGTTGAGTCTGCAGTAAAATGCCATCTGATAAAATGAGCTTATGGAGAAGAGGATCTCCAAATACATAATTATCTTGAATTCCATATCGAGAACAATTCCAGGTTTACTACAATACGGCTATCACTGTGTCAATCTGTTGGCTCAATGTCTTTTCGTATATTAATGAGTATTAGCTAAAGATTTGCTGAGCCGATTTCTACTAACTCAGAGCGACAACACCCGCAAGCAGGCGTTCCATATATCATCTTCCCAACTATCCTATCGCGCTCCACCACAATCCCGATACCATTAGGAACATTCTCATCATAAAGCAGCCCAGGTATTCTATAGACCTGTGCCAAGTCCGGGGTAGGCTCTCCCCACATAACCAGTCGGAACACAGACCGGCGCCCACAAATCTTACATCTGATCTGACTAATTCCTTCCATGGGTGTCCCGTACTCTCGCAAGAACCAGTCTGCTTCTCCGGCTGCAAGCTCGAGGCGTGACTCTCGTGTGTGCTTGCCTTTCTTGTTCAGCTTCAAGGCCACGACCATCTTCTTCGCAATCTCCAACCTCTGCTGAGTTACCTCTTGCCCTGGTCCCATATCTAGCAACGGCCCATATTTCTCTAGAAGTCCCTGTATCTTGTCTAGATCATACCTCAATACCGAGCCAGACGCATCTCCATGTTTTGCGTCTTTCCATTCCATGTTTAATGCTTTCTCTTCGCTCCAGGGGAATAAGCGATCCATAGCATCACATAGAGCTTGGGGGTCCCGGCCGCTTGCCCGGACCACCTTGGATACAACATAGTCCACGACCGATTCCGCATCTCCTCCGAAGTCGTAGTACTCAAAGGTTTCAATGACGCCCACTGTCTGGAGTTTGGGCTGAATCTTGTCGTCCCGAATGATTGGCTGAGAGGTCGCTTTCCTATGACATCTGCCCATGTCCCACAGCTTCCACGTTGCCGTCGAGTATCCACGTAGCCAGGGTGCTCGGGGGTCCGTGTCTTCGCCTAGTGACTGGATGAACAATAGGGGGGAGTAATCACCCTGTTGTAGCGCATATGTCGCCAGAGAAAAGAAGTATTCGAAGCGGTTCTCGATGAGAACAAGAGGATCTTGTTTCGGTCGGAAGTCAAGCATCTTCCCTAGAGCCAAGAAGTAATCTCTTGTATACTGACACTTCCGCTGACCCAGTATCCCAATTGCCCATCCGAGAGTTCGATGCATACCGTGCTCATTCTTCCATGCCTCCATATCTATCCATGAAGTCATCCTTTTAAGAGTTGTATTTTGCTCCCAAATGTCCTCTGTGACCGATGAATTACTTCGTTTCTTGACCCATTTTGAGTGCGCGGTGTCTAGGTGATGACATACATCCCTGGCATAGGCATCGCATATCGTGTAGTCCTCCGTGAGAATGAGGACGTCGTTACTCTGAATGTACTCCAATGTCACCCACATGCGGTCGAACCACCGAGACCGAATGATGGCCGCAAGGTCGACAATAAACTTGGCGTAGGGAGAGTCCTTGAACTGGCCCGAGAGATGGGTTGCCCCGACGTCGTCCAGATGAATCACAGTTTTCGCGGCATGGTTATATATCTCGGGTATCAAAAGGAGGAGCCGTTCCTGAACCTCAGGGCGCCATTGTGGAACGCTCAAGTAGTCATGCCAGACTTCGCAACCGGGAAACTTGGCCGTAAGCGCCAGGAGAGTCCTGGATGGTATTTGGTAAACCAGCCTGGAAGCGTCGATGCTCTCTAGACGAAGGTCCTGCGAAGTAGCCACCGTGGGGTGCCAGGCATGAGAAATGGGAATATAGTTGACCTTGTTGGCTTTTATACAGGACAGATGTCTGTTGAGTATTCTGATATTCCATGGCGTTACTGGCTCCTGGGTGATATCAATGACAGATGGTTGTGAGTTGATGTTCCCGGCGGCTATGGTTCGTATTGGAGGTTCACCGTCGGGAAGGAAATGTTTCCCGCATGATACGCAATCAGAGTTAAGGCCAGTGCCCCATACGTATGATAGGAATGAAGACTGAGGGGTCTGCCGCAATTCGCTGCCGACATGGAATGACACACTAGGCTCCAGTGATATAGCTAAGGAAGCGGTGCTGTTCAGCCGCTTTCTCTTGAGATCTGTCGTGCCTGACGCGATACTGAGAGAAGTCGAGCCATTGGCAATGCCATTGGCAGGATTCTCGCTCATCTCAAGCGCATTGAGTATGATTGAGAGAAAGGCTTACTTAAGCTAACTGCTAGGCTGATTTAACGGGGCAGAACGGCGTGGGAAAAGTGCTGGCCGATATAAGATTCCAATTAAAGCTAGGCCATTACAGGCCCAGTAAAGCCCTACGAAACGGCAGTCCAATTGCGCTGAAGTGAGCATGATAATGAGGTAATAAGGGATGGAGATGAGCTGGCTGGAGTGAGATTAATTTGGTGGCTGGCTGGAGATAAGGGAAATCGCGCTAAGATAAGCCTGATCAGGCCATGTCTCGCCTTACTAATTATGCTTTTTATTAACTACAGTTTAAAAACAAAGTAACATCCTCAAATGCAACATCTATGCTACCGTCTAGATTATTCGCTAGATATCCAAATCTCAAATTCAGATAACCCCCATCCAACACCAGACCCAGCATTAGGTGCTTCAACACGCAGTCGAGAAGTCAATATGGAGGGAAAGACAATCTTGGTCTCGGCATTTGAGCTCGTTGGCATCGGACTGCGGATCTGGCCAGGAATTGTTACCCATGCATCATCTACCCAGTACTGAAGGTCATAAGTGGAAGGGATCCGAACACCGCCAGAGTCATGATAGAAGAACAGTCGCACATTATCAACAGCCTGATCCTTGCGTAAGTCGACTCCGAAATGGTCTTTTGAGTTTGGGCTGTTATACGATGTCCAGCGACTGTTTTGTGGTATTCCCGTTCGGAAGATTATTCCGTTGATGGCCCGCATGGGGTCGTCTGCTGGAGACGTGTATGAAGCGAAAGCAATTGGAAGTTGAGGATCTCGCTGGCCATTTGCTGCGATGTTTATTCGGGAGGTAACAGGCGTTGGGAGAGATGGACCGACCTCGACTTTTAGGAGACCCATGGTCCTGCGACTTCCGGCAACCTGACCATCAAGGTAAACTCGTAAGCCTTCACCTCGGTTGTAGACTAAACCTGTTCTATCCCATAAAATAGTGATGTAATGGCCGTGGTAGGTTAAGTTCTCGACGGCGAAATAGTCCCAGCTTGCAGGGGTCAATGGATTAACAACTATCGCCTCACCAGGCTGGGCTCGAAGCCCTATTAGGCCAGATAATACATTATCAACAAACGTCGAGTGATTATAATCCTCGCTGTGATTGTAGCCATCATACATCCATCTGTCTTCATCAGGGTGATGAGCTTCAGCGACGTAGGGTTGCCCGTTTCTGTATTGCGTTCGAGCGTACCGATGTAGCATCTCGTAGTAGTCCTCAGCAGTGATGTAGTTCTGCGCTGGGTAATCATGAAGAACATTTTCAACCGCAGTAAGAGTCTGTGAGGTCGCAAACGGCCATGAAGGACCATCCCATCGGCAGCAGTTCTCTGCTTCATACGTGAACCATTTACTTCTCCGCTCAGCTGTAGTTGGGCCAAACTTGGCCAAGAATCCTTTGGGGTCTGTGAGCTGGGAGAAGGCGGCGAGCTGAGAGTCATTGGACGGCATGTCAAACATCCATG
Source organism: Fusarium lyarnte (nom. inval.) (assembly GCA_014898885.1). Taxonomy (NCBI): domain Eukaryota; kingdom Fungi; phylum Ascomycota; class Sordariomycetes; order Hypocreales; family Nectriaceae; genus Fusarium; species Fusarium lyarnte (nom. inval.). The sequence goes on from JAAVUB010000099.1 coordinate 16,880, forward strand.
GGAGATAGCCCATGATTTCTCTGGTACCCAGCAAGGAGCCGGAGGGGTTACCGTCACGAGCTTGGTGCTTGTAGAAGTTGCTCTCGCTGTCCCAGAGATGCTTTTGCAAGGCGGTCCGCAGACTTTCCGCCCGGCTTCGATATTCCTCTTCGAGCTCAGAGTCGCCACACAGAGCAGCAATTTTAGCTATCGCGATAGCATCCCCGTACTGATAGGAATTAATAGTTGGTCGAAAGCCAGCACCTCCGTGATATGGATCACTGGATTCATATGAAGCAGCGGTGTACTCCGTGGCATCCCAGACAGGTACCTGCCAATAAAGGCCTAGTGAGCTGGAGTAGTGGTTATCCCAGCCTCGATACTGCTTCACCAGGTTCGCAAGCTGTCCAACAACAAATTCTTTATCTCCTGTGACCATGTACTGTTTCCACAACGCAGTGGCAGCCCAGAAGCTGTACTCGTGCGCCCAGTCGGAGGTGTCTTTGTTGACGTCGTCTCTCATTGGCTTTGGGAACTGCCCTGGTCCAGCGAGCCAATACTTTGCGATATCGTGGCCGTATCTCGTATCACGTATCCACCGACCTTCGGTGATATGATGACCTGCAGCCGCCACAATACCACCGTAGGGTGCGCCATAGCTGACGGGGTTCAAGAACTCGCTGGCCACGTAACCATACTGAGCTCCAGTGTAGACAAGGTGTTCTTTGTAGGTCTGCCAGCGGTAGTAGTATACCTCTTGGATCTGCTTATCAGGTATTTCCAGCGGGGAAATGTTCTTCTCGAACCAGGGCTGATCTTCAAGGCCTTTTAGAAGCAGATCCCGGTCGAGAATGGCAGTCCCTCCAGAAGAGGATGACATGACGCTTAGGAGGCGCAAAGTGGTGATCTGATCGCAGCAGTCCTTGGCGTAGACCTCGGTAAATGTAACATATGTTTTTTGGGAAACCCATGCGAAGGCAGTAGAGTTATGTGCAAAAGCTATAGCTGACGTTGGCGTCACATGCACCAGTTTCCATTTCACAATAGAAACGCCACATACCAGTACGAGCATCCAGTGATTCAGCGCAGATTGCGACAGACTTTGCTTCATTCTTGGAACAAGGCACAAATAGTCCTTCCCTGAGTCCTTCTAGAACATGCAATCTATAACCCATCTGATAATACACTATCTCTGATTAAGTGAAGGGTCAGGTAACGTAACTGGCGTGGTTATTAGAGTTACCTACTATCATCCGTGGCGTTTGACCATTGAATGACTAGCTATTATGAGCTTAGCCAGCATTCCAATCGCTGCCTACAGCAACACATCAAGAGGTAACCATGAGACGATGAGTTACACCTTTCCGTTTTAGAGTGGAAGGAGGGGTCTTTCTTTCTTGTTGCTTGCGTCACGATGCTTTCTTTTCAGCCACCAGACACTTCAATGCAAACTTAACTGCACCAAATGAAGGTGAAGCTAGCAGACCTGTATAAGCGCTAAGTACCAAAGTGGCTAATGTCTTTAACTAATTCTAGCCTCCAGCATGCCACCATCCAATCACAAAATGCATTGGGGCTGTGCTCTTTGAACGCATAGCGAATGCGAGTTCGGGGACCCCATACGCCATGTTGCTATTGTTGGGCACACTCGCTAGCCATAGCTCGTGTCAAATCTGTCTCTTACGCAGAGCTCACATCGCTCAAAACCGTAGCTTCACTAATGACGTTGCCACTTTGACTTCCACGCGCAATCCGCAATGGTACTATGGATACGACTGACGATAATGGGCTTTCTTGCGTGAAACGTAACAATCGTTTGTTGGACTATTCGTTCTTTCCCAGAAGATGAAGCACAGGTAAGTTGATGCCAATTTCCAGTATATAACCATGCTACTCTGCGCCGAACCCAACTCGAAGGCATCGCCAACTATCTATCGCTTCCTCAATACTTCCACAGCCATGTCTTCTCAACTTGAGAGAGTTCTTTCACATGCTGAATCAACATCTGACCTTTCTTTGCAGAGGGTGTCACACTGTGATACGAATGCCCAAGAGTCTCTAAGTGGGAAAATCGAGAATGTGTCAGTTCCTCTACCTCCAGTCACGCTGCCAGATCAAAAGGGCTCAGAAATGACCCGCGACCTTCGATGTAAGTTCTCGAGCTCATCGTATCTCAAACGTCTGTACTAATCCTCAACAGACAAACACGCTTCAACCTACAGAAGAATCTTTGCATTCATATTCATCGCCAACTTGGCAGTGTTCATCGCCCTTATTATCACCTCTAAAGCCACCATCCTATCCAGAGATGCCGCCAGCGCAGCTTCTGCAAACCTCATGGTATGCATCCTGTTTCGGCAAGAAGAATTCGTGAACCTTTGCTACGAAATCGTCGTTCTGGCTCCTCATTCATGGCCCCTCTCTATTCGGAAACGTCTGGCCAAAGTCTTCCACTACGGAGGTTTCCATAGTGGCGCTGGAGTTGCTGCTACTGCCTGGTACATGGCCTATACCATACTAGCCACTCAAGAGTGGGCCGAGGACAAGAAGGAATACAGACTCGTCAACATGATCACCGGCTGGGTCGTCGTTGCTATGTTTCTCATCATTCTAATCGCAGCTTATCCCAGCATCCGAAGAAAGTTCCACGATCATTTTGAAGCGTTCCATCGATTCGCCGGTTGGGTATCCTTGCTCGCGTTTTGGGTACACAACATCGTGTCGGCTCGTGTTACAGCACACGAGTGGAACAAGTCTATAGCTTATGCCCTTGTGCGGTCCCCCAACTTCTGGTGCATCTGTGTCACAACCTCATGCACGATCGCATCCTGGTCCCGATTACGCCGCCGTGCTGTGTACCCCGAGAAGTTGAGCGACCACGCCACTCGACTTCACTTCAAGTACCGTGGGATGAAACCGTTCTACGGTCTCAAAATCAGCGATAAGCCCATGACTGAATGGCATGCCTTTGCTACTATTCCAGATATCGAACCAGAGTCTGGTAAGGTTGAAGGCTTCAGTGTTGTTGTTTCCAACGCTGGAGATTTCACCAAGAAGCAGATCATGAATGACTGTGAGCGAAAGCTCTGGGTCCGCGGTGCCCCTCTCCATGGTCTTCTCTATACATCGAAGCTCTTTCGTCGAATCGTCATTGTCGCTACTGGATCTGGCATCGGGCCTTGCCTTTCTCTTCTCCACGCCGACGAGACCCCTCGCCGTGTCCTTTGGTCTACTCGCGATCCTGAGAAGACCTACGGACCGACTGTTGTCGGTGCAGTTCAACGAGCTGATCCAAATGCAGTCATCTGGAACACCACCGAGCGAGGTTATCCGGATATTGTACGCGAGACGTATCAGCTTGTCGTGGAGTCTGATGCAGAGGCAGTTTATATAATCTCGAACCCCAAGGTTACTGAGAAGGTTGTCTTTGGTATGCAAACACGGGGTGTCCCAGCGTATGGAGCCATCTTTGACTCTTAGACCTTCGGGGTCAGAGTTATACTCAAAGGGAATTGGGGTGCTTTTGTTAGAGTTGGTAGAAGATTCGTGGTTTTTGCACTAGACTGTGGACTGTGAAAGACACCAGGTCTAAATAGATATATAAATTACGAGAAGACCAAACAATCACATTGCATGTGCAGGCCTCCCGAGATTTGATAGGTTTCTCTCCCAGTCCAAAAGCCCGATACTGATGAATCTTGAACGACAAGTACTCTGGGGCTGGCCCCAGGTCTAAGAAGCCTTTCCACAATCATGGCCTTTGGGTCATACACTAAAAAACATATTTTCAACATCAATCTAGTTATTGCGGTACCTAAATGCACACGGATACAGACTAAACATAACTAAGACGCCAACTCCGGTGTCGCTGAGAGAAACGAGTCTCAAACGCCTGATATAACCTTGTCCTCTTTTTGCGTTTTCCAATTCGTTACTTTGGCTTCCTCCCCCAGACAACATACAGAGGCATATATGCATGGATGCGTGTGTTCACGAGGTCTCGCCGGACATCAATTAGAGACACCTATATGCAGTTAGCAGTCAATATCACGATGCAAGATAGCATGTTGCCTCATGCGTAGGGCAGCTGACCTCAATTTGAGCACTGGTTCGTTCAAAGGCCTTGTTCAACAACTGGTAAGAGAACCCAGCTAAGCCATCAAGCATATGGTCAGCCCACATCCATCCCACTTGCTTGAGCCGTGGGTCCTTGGCCCAGCCGTTGATAGGCATCTTGATTATACGTTCGTGGACATCCACGAAGCCAACCCGCTCGTAGATCTCTTTGAGCTTTTTGCCAAAGATAGCCGGGCGCTCGAGCTTATCTGCTGCCACTATCAAGTCATTGCACCATGTCGCAACCGGGCCTTGGGGATCAAGTGTATCGTCGTCGCATAACGGGATACAATCCGTCTCTTGCGACTCGAACCAGCCGCCGGGTTCAAGCGCATTGAAGGCCTGCTGAGCTATCTGCGTCTCGAAATCGGACCAGCATCCAGAAGTACTGCGGGTGTGGATATAGTCGAACTTGTGATTGAACATCCACTCGTCGCTTCTGTTGGATCTTGTTAGAACGCTCTTGCGGATGCGGCGGATGTCGCGGAAAGACACTTACGAGTCTTCAACGAAGAAGTAGACATTTGGGGGCACGTCTCTAGGCTGAATGGGAGACAGGTCTGTGCCGATAATTGAAGCATCGGGGAAAATATCACCCATCTGGATAGCCCAGTCGCCTATACCTGTGGCGATATCGAGAATGTTCTTGGGCGGCCGTCTAGTAGAGAGCGGTGCCATATACAGCTTGCCTTTCATGATCATCTTATAGCACTCTCCCATAATTCCAAGTCGCTCTTGCTCTGGATTGTCATTAGGGAACAGGTATGCTACACGGCAGCGTCAGTCAAATTTCGTCAAAACAGCGAAGGAATCTGGGTTGCTCACATCCAGCACGATAAGCATGATAAGTGCGACCAAACTCTTCGGGAAACGTCTGCACACTATCCGTCAAAGACGCCGAATCGTCCCAGTCCTCGGCCTGGATAAAACTCGACGTCGCTGATGAGGCATGTTCTGCTGAAGAAGCGGATCTGGCCGCAGACTGAGCCTGAGACTGAGATGAAAAAAAAAGCACACCAAGTCAGCTCGATGCAACGTGCTCTCGACATGGGACAGGTTTAGCCTACATTAGCTCCCAAGGGAACGCCGTCTGTCACTCTCAGGTCAGTCATCGAGGGGCAGTTGAAGGTGAATTCCCCACTTCGGGCATTGGCCTCGTTTCCACCGCGGGCATCTCGGTCTTGGCCCTCCAACGGCCGTTGGTTGTCCTCGCCCACCATACAGTCCATGTATCGACACGACGACGTGGCCGTGTATATGTTGGTTGGTTCGGTTTGATATAGGAAGAGAGTTGAACATGATGCGGCTCAGGCCCTTTGGGCAAATCGTGGTGGTTGGCGAAGAAACTAGTGGCTGACTGGAAATTAATTCCTCCTTTTCCGACATTAGCGTCGATATTTCTGCAAACAGCCATTTCACGCAGCGAGAGGAACGGGTCAGCCTTGAATGAGATTAGCTCTTTTAAAAAAGCATCTTCTACAGAAAGTAAATGCTGCAACTAGTTAGTATACAGAGTTTCCATGTCGGGACAGGTAAGATGCCAGTTTAAACTCTCACTAAGCGATATAGTGAGAGTTCCCTATAGATTAAATTGTTACCCAAATGTCGGATTGTTATTCGTCCCGCTTGGCCGGGAATTCTACCGGTTCCGTGGCTCTGGTAATGTCTTGTCACACTTGGTCCATGTCCCTGGTACTTGCGACGAACACGTCACGCAAGAGTGAGAGGGGGTACCCGACGGCCTCGGATTGGCCCGGCTTCAGCGGAGCATGGACCATCTCTGTGAGACCTGTTCGTGAGGCCCGAGGTGGATGCATGCTTCGGCTGTTACCATGCAACCAAGGATATTTATGCACTTCACAACCAACACATTCAGAAAATGGCGCAAACCGTTGCTCACACTTGACACAACATCTGTCCTATCTTGAGAGCGAATTCAGCATCACCACTCGCAACAACGGTAGAAAGGCAGGCCGGAAAAGATGCTCTGTACTAACAGCCCCGCTTGGCTCCAGGGTAGTCAAGTTGCTTGATTAAAGTGGCAATCTCATGTCGCCGCTATAGCTTTAGATATGGTTCCCTTGCCCAGTAACTCCCGCTGACAGATGACCGGTCATATCACGAGCATTCTAGACACGCTAAGAAATGATCTAGACATGCGTGACAGCGTGGCCCGCCACGCTTCTCGCGGCAAGCTTCCCACATATGGCTCAATGTGCGCTCCATCCTGGCTTCGCTTGTGCGAAAGGTCCATCCACGGTCGTTAACAGGCAATCAGTAGCGGCATTTATCCCTTGCAAACTTAGCGATACAACATGACTTAAGGGAGCCGATTATAGTTCCTTCATACGTGTCATCTTAAAATATATGTCGTGAAATATGATATGATTCCCAAACACCGAGGGCCGGGAATATCATAAGAATAAAAGAGGGTTCAGCTGGCCGAGCTATCTAGGCCAGATAAAGGAATTCCTGTCCGTGCCCAGGTCCTAAAATTCATCGTTCAGCCACTATCCTCTACTTTGCTCTCCAGATCGACTATCCATTCCAGTCCACCTCATTTACCTTCGGCCATGGCATCCTCCGACGATCAGTGTGAGGTACCCGAGCTGCTTACCCGCTTTACTAGCTGGAAGCATCCTCAGACGGCCCACATATTCCAGTACTCCAGGCTGAGCTGTGACCGCTCACTCAAGGAAGTCTCTCAGAACGAAGTTATCTCGCGCAATGGCGAATTTGCCGCATGCGGAGGTCTCTACGGAAGCTGGGTCTACCCTGGAGGCGATGCTGAGAGGATCAAGGTCGTCGCCGACTTTTACTCGGCCTGGGTCTTTCTGGATGACCTCATCGACAACAGCATTGACATGAAGTATACATGCGATGTGCTTGACGACATCAAGGCCCGGGTGACAGGTCCTCGCCAGGGCAACCAAGGCCTTGACCATTTGTTCAGGCTTTGGAGTCACGAGGGCTGGAACAGTGAACTTCTCCAGCTCGCAAAGGCTGAGATAGATCTCTGGCTCCACTGTACCCAGGCTCTTCGGAAGATTGAAGTGGAACAAGAACCCGTCTCTGTGGAGGAATACTTGACCTACAGGCAAACCAACGCCGCTATGGGTCTCATGTTTCTCATCATGCCTTTTACGAGGCCAGATCTTGCCGATGACCTCCTCCGTCTGCGCAAATGGTCACCACAGACCCTGAAAAACATTTTCAGCTACAGTGGCCGAAACATGGGCGTGATTCTCGACCTCTACAAGCTCAACGCCCACCATGCCCAGATCACAGAATATAGCCACATCGCCGCAATTGTTCAGCAGAATTCCGACACCCGCATGGACTTCCAGCAGGCTGTGGACCGCTCGGGCGAGATCTTTCACGAGTATGAAGACAAGTTGGCCGTTGAGTTCGCCAACGTGGCTACTTTGAGCCCCAAACTCGCCAAAGCTTTGGAGGACGTTCACGCCGGCAGTATCGCTTGGCTCAACCTCATGCGCGGCCGCAGATACGTCAAGAAGACCCAGTCACGACGTCGTGGCTATGTTAGATTGATCGCTGCGATCGTCATCTGCGGACTCCTCCTGACTGCTGTTCTTATCCTGTGGCTATGGCCTTCTTTATGGACTCATTATGTTCCGGTTGGAGGTAGACAAATCTTTGCAGACATGTAATCCACTACGCAGAGATGAGAAGTTTTTATGACGAGGGTTTCATTTTATATCATGACATATCACGAACTTGGGCGGCTAGCGTAACTGAATTAGTTTACTAAAGTTTGCATTAAATATCACATGTTCATACCGAGGTTGACCAAATCTGGAGGGGTGAAAACGTGACATGATATGCCAAGTCGCTTCTTCTGCCGTCGCACAGAAGGGAAAATAATTACAGAAATTATTTTGAATATTACCACAACCTTGAATAAAATAAAAATTGACCAAAGGTTGCTTCGCTTAATAATTGCAATTATCTATGACTTATGCTAAGCAATATTAATCATAGTGGGCACACTGAGTTACCGAACAGCTTTGAGTACTGCCCAAAACGGCTTCTTGTCCCACAGCATGTATGCCTTCTGTTTGGTGGTCCACCCTCTACTTTCCGGCACCGACTCCATGTCAAAATTGTAAACGAGACGCGCCAATGCCAGGCGTGTTTCAGCCCACGCGAGACTATAAAATAATGAGCTTACGATCGAAAGATAAAATGGGAACACCTACTTGCGACCAGGGCAGTTTCCATGACCCAGTCCAAACGGCTGGAATGCGTCAAAGCGGTCCGCAGAGAACTCTGGGTCCTTCAGAAAACGCTCAGGATGATATTCAAGAGCCTTTTTAAAGTGTCGCTCAGAGTGATTTGTGGCCCACGAAGCAACAGCGACAACCGTCTGACTCGATCAGCTTTTATAGATAAGAGGGGGAGGCATTCTTAACTCACATTCTCTGGTACAGCATGGCCAGCGATAACTGCACCGCCATGGGGGACGACTCTTGGTAGCGCAGGCGGGACTGCGGGAAAACATCGCAGGGCCTCATTCAGGCAGGCAGGCAGATAGGTCAGCTGGTTAACAGATACTATTGTGATTTCATCCTCGTTGTTGAAAGTTGATCGGACTTCCTCAGCCAGCTTCTGCAGTTTGGCTGGATTGTCAGTCAGCAGAGAGACTGCGGCCACCAGCAGGGTGACAGAGCTCTCCGAGCCTGCTGTAATTAAAATGGTAGAATTCTCCATAAGCTGGGCAAATGTCTTCAATTGCATTCGCGTTAGTTCAATGATCAGAAAAAGACATTAAAACGCGATAGACTTACCAGAGGTGGCTTTCGGTCGAGGAGGGGTTGGAATATATCGAGTCTGGGCTTTTCCACCTTGATGCGAGCCTCGACCTTTTCCCTCGTGAGGTGTTCGTGCAGTATTTTGCCCCTCAGAAGGGAACTACCTGACAACACATGGACAATCCGTTGAAGTCCCAAGTACATCAAGACCTGCATGAAGGCAAACTCTCTAACATTCTGACTAACAGCTTTGACCCACGGATGGTATTGCTCAGATTCAAGCCCTCCAAAGTCAGACCCAAAGCCGAGATTTCCGATGATATCGAAAGTGTAATAATTGAACCACTCGCGGAGATTGACAGGGTTTCCGTCCTTTGAAACCTCTGTCAATTTGCGGATAAGTGTATCCGTATATCCTTGGATAATGGGCTCCTGGAACTGCAATGATCGTTCTGAGAAGGCCGGTGAGAGCTGCCGCTTCATAGAATCGTGGTACGGCCTATCTAACGAGACAAAGGTCTCTGGAGCGCTGGGACCAGCCCACTGATAGAATCTGTCATATCTGGCCATATCTCCAAGCCGAGCTGAGCCTCCATGAGCGACATATATGTCTCTCCATGCTTCTGGGTCAATGAAGGATAGCTCATTGGGCCGAACGCGCACAACAGGGCCATATTGCTCGTGCAGGCGTTGAGTCTCGAATAAAAGATCTCCACGCAAGAACTTGTAGTGACGGTACAATGGGGAAGCCCGACAAAGGAGGGGACCAGGAAAGTTACGGAGCGGGTGCAGGAAGATGTTATACACCACGTATCCAACACAGAGGACTGCCGTCTAGGTGAGAATTAGCTTAGAACGTAGAGCAAAAGCCGTGGTATCTCAGACATACAGCAGCGACGGCTCCAGCTGGAATCGAGACACTAAGCATAGTGGCTACAATGAAGCGAAGCTTTTACTGGCGATAGCATGAGAATGAGAACAATAGATCTTCCAGCTAACCGATCTTGGTGAGGTTTTATTGAACTACCAGACGGATCTCATAGATGGCAAGGTAATCCCCGCTTCCCCATTGCGTGGCTAGCGTGTCCCAGCGCGAGCATCATCATAGACTCAGATTGCCTTATCGTAATCACTTAACAAGGGTCATCTTTCCAGACACTGATCGTACGAACTCAACAGCCGATGCGTGCATTTACAAATACGTGGCTCGCTATTAGAGGCTGGGGGGTTTTGGTGTGAGTGGGTATGCAAGGGAGGACCAACATGCATAATAAACAGAATATGGAAAAGCTTAGAACTAAGATTTCGAGTTGTCTCCACTTCCCGCAGCATGCCAATAAGCCAACAAGGGTAAGAAGAATCGGAAATAAGTTCTCTTTTGGGACAAGACTGTGGTCAAGTTAAATTGGCCGGGGACATTGTAGGAATAGCAGTCTCATATAAAGGGTCTATGTACGGTATCTAGCTGCTATATTTCCACTGAACCTTAGCGGCGGTTAATAGTGTTCAAGGAAGAAGTATAAGATGGCTTCTTCTGGAAGTTGTCGTTCCAGAGCAGAGCAGATCCCTCGCCGGGGAAAGTTCCAGGGACCCACGAATACTTATCAGAGATACCCTGCGAGCCATTAGTACGAAAGAAATCAAGGATGTGAAGAGCGAACATACCCAGACGGTGATACCAACGCATCGCTTAACATCCATGCAAGAGCCAACGATTCTGGCATAGGCATCGGCATTGGTCTGGAGCTTCTGTTGGGTAGCGGGAGTGTTCATGCGAATGTCCAGCTCAGTGTAGGCGACGTCGACGCCCAGGTCAGCGAGGCCCTGGAGGACGGAAGCCAGCTTGGCTCGCGAGGGGGTAGGGGTGCTCTGGGTGGGAGTGCTCTCGCTGGTCATGTGAGCCTGCAGACCGATACCGTCGATGCGAAGACCGTAAGACTTGACGAGCCTGGCGATGCGCTTGGCACCCTCGGTCTTGGCGTTGCCGTACTCGAGGTTGTAGTCGTTGTAGTAGAGCTTGGTGGTGGGGTCTGCGGCCAGGGCCATGCGGAAGGCGATGGGGATGTAGGCCTCGCCGATGACGCGGAGGAAGACGCTGTCACGGTAAGTTCCATCCTCGTTGAGAGCTAAAAGATTGGTTAGTAATCCGACATTGTGTCGAGAGCCTCATCAAACTTACCCTCGTTGACAACGTCCCAGTGAGTGCACTTTCCACGGTAACGTCCCATGACGGCGTTGATGTGATCTCTCATGACAGCCTGCAGAGTCTGGTTGTTCCAGTTGCCGTTGGCAACCCACGAAGGGAGCTGGCTGTGCCAAACAAGAGTATGGCAACGCAGTTCGTAGCCTCGCGAGGTGGCGGCAGCAGCGTGCTGGTCAGCGGGACCCCAGTTGAACTGGCCGCGGTTGGGCTGGATGGCCTCCCACTTCATGGCGTTCTCGGGGGTGATGGAGCCAAAATCATTCTTGTTGTTGAGGATGTTGGTCTCTGCCTGGTCGTTGCGCACGGTGAGAGCAGTGCCGAAGTACTGCTTACCGGCAGCCTTCATGGCAACCTGGAGGCCAGTGGCCTGTCGGGCCTCAACATCACTAGTTGTATGTGAGCGATGCTATTGCCATTCTTATAGCATATGACTTACGGAACGGGGTTGGCAACGGCAAAGCCGTTGAAGGCAGCCAGAGCGACTGTGGGGATGAGACTGAAACGCATCTTTGCAGCTGGTGATAGAGACTCAAGAACGAGACTTAGACTTGTCTGCGATGAACCAGAACATTTCTCTAGATCCAGCGATTCATCTTATATTATATATCAAAACTGTTCATGATGTCAATTACCTAATGTTCCCGGCTAAATGAGCTTCTTGGTTGTTTCACATCTCTCGGCACTTTCTCTTAACCAAGATGGCTAAAACCAGGTCAGGGGTTATTAGCCGGCTCGGCAGAGCCAAATCAGCAGACTGAAAACGTGTTTCTGTGCAAGCATATGCTATTTGTTTGTTCCTTGCATGAACACGGTAGATTAGAGGAAATTACAGTTGTTTTATGTCAGCCAAGACCTAGTAGAGGAGTGCAAGACTTGGATGTATACTCAAATACAGGTCAAGTTCATGTGCAACCATGAACTGATCATTCATCAACCTGTCTACCTGTGTTACAGAAGAGCCATTTTCCACTTCAACAACTACAGTCTCGCTATCATCTATTAGTAAATTGGAATTCGCTGGATATTAGCCTCGACTCAGCGCCATGAGAGCCGAGGCTAGCTGAACTGCGAGCCATGAATTCTAGATGCCAAGTGACCCTTCAATTACAGCCTAATAGCAACATCCTTGACTCCCCACAATAGACCAGATCATGTCTGGGGTATGATCATGAGATGTTAAAGCTTAAGTCCTATTGATGCGGTATTCGGATCGTGCCTGGGGATGAATACGATGATCGACGCGGAGCGTGAGCCTCCGGCTACCGAATTCGTGTCTGGTGAGTGTGGGGAAGTTTACCGTGAATAACCGGGAGAGCAGTTAGCAGCATGGCCAATTAGGCTATCGGCTGGCATTATGTCAGCCTTATTCGGTAAGCGGTGAGCGCGTTGACGCGTTGAGGAACGCGTCAGGTACAGGGTATGGAGATAATAGTCATGCTAGAACTGCTGTGTTCTGATGTGAACGAACAAATAATCTAGATATTGAAAAGAAATAAAGAAATAAAATAGCATCGGACATATATATACACATAGAGGTTACGTAATTAATCAACCCTCACGCCCTGAAACCTTAGAAAGCTCAGAAAGAAAGTAATCCACCAAATCTTCAACCCAAGCGCATGTTTCATCAAACAGTGATTCATCGCCACTCGCAGACAAAGTAATACCACCACTTTCGCCCATAATCACATTGAAAAACAAATGATGATTGGACAAATGAGCCGTGCCAAGTCCCTCGATGGTAGAGACTACAGATGACGGCTCTGTAGCGGTGAAGTACTTGGACGCGAGTGGCTCAGGGAGCCTATACCTCTCCAGGACCTTACGTCTCTCCGTGCTGCTGCCATCCTCGTGTGTCGTAGGATCTCGTCGGTGAATGATGTTCAAATGAGAATTAAACCTCGGACTGAACTTCCTGATGCCATCTGCTTGGCTGAAGCAATTGAGTTGCGCGAGATGGTCATGGATGAAGCCGAGCTGGTCTTCAACCGACGACTCCAAGTCAATGGAGAATGGCGTCACAGAAAGAGTTGGGATACTCGCAGCAGTCAGATCGAGGGTTTGAACTCCATCAGGAGATGAAAGAGATCTAGAAGCATGGTTGAGACCAAAGGTAGGCTTGGTTCGCTGAGTAAAGTGCTGCAGAGTCTTTGCGTAGGACAGAATGAGAGCTGCAGAGACCTCTGAGCTACTCTTCTGCAACAGCGACTTGATGCTATCGTTCGGGATGACATTGGAGCTCGTCTTGAACTGCGGGCCAAGCGACGATTGCGCAGTACGCTCAGTGTTATGACCCAATACTGTTTCCTGAGCGCCGGAAAGATGTCGCCTCCAGTATGCTTCCTCGGCGTCTGGCTGTCTGATTCCTCTAATACTCTGGACAGCTTGCTCCAGTGACTGGCGATCCTCTCGGATCTTGCCCCCACTAAGAAGATCGTTGAGGTCCTGTTCAATCATCTTGATACTCCATGCGTCATAAAGTGCATGGTGGAGTCTCAAGACAACCACCTTACCATCTGCAGCTTCTAGGAACGAGAGGCAAACTGGAGGTTCCTTCAAGTCAGAAGCCTTGGCATTTTCTTGACTCACATGCTCGGCGATAAACTCCTCGACAGTCTTTGACGAGTCTTGCAGGGCTATGAAGCGCGATCGGGCTGTCCACTCCTCGGACAGAGTGATTTGGTACAGCTCCGTAGAGATCGTTCCGGTTGTAAACGTGGTTCGAAGGACATCGTGAGCTTTGACAAGCGCAGACCAGCTGGCCGCAACTTGTCCCTGTTCGAAAGTCTCAGGGAGTCTATAGACCCAGGGGGCTTCAAAGAACCTCTTCCCGTTGTGCAACCAAAGCTCAAGATGAGAACGCTGACCGGGTAAGACAGGAATGATGGACTTGATGAGATGTTCAGACTGCCCAAGGGTGTTGGCTATCGCTGACTTCAAACCTTCTTGAAGAGCCTCCGGTTGATGTTGGGTGCCATTTGTCGTTGGCTTGCGCGAAGATGATGGGCGGGTAATGATATCGCGAACACTAGCGCCCTTCATGATCTCAAAGACGCTGACACTGAGTCCAAGTTGCTGTTTCAGAAGCTTCGATAGTCGAATGGCCAATATCGAGTCCAGGCCAACGCTGATAAGTCTCGTATTGTAGCCAATCTTCTTTCCGCTTCGCCTTGTTCCTAATACCGTCTCCACAAGCCTTAATGCCAACTCAGCTGTTGGAGTCAAGCCATTCATATCAGGCTCATTCAGATCGCTATTTGTCTCTTGAGGAGGCGTCTTGTTAACTGGGTTAAGGTACTTAGTATCAATGGCAGGCACGTCAAGTCCATGAAGAACGTGATCCAAGGCTGCATTTAGATTCTTGCCCAGTGAATCAACTTGCTCTTGGGGCAACTTGGCTCTCAGCTTGCCATTGAGGATATTGTCCCTGATATGGAAACTCACGATGAGAGGGTAATCATCATAGGCAGGCCCAGTGGCGCCAGTAGCCTCAGCCTGCACGGACTTGAATAGCTTCTCCGAGTCATCGCTGGTATTCGAGGAACCAAGAACTCCGTCAAATACGAAGAGACTTTGGAAGAGGGCTGCTGGCGCATCTGCCTTTTCAAGCCCTGATCTCCAGAGCGTCTGGATCTTTCTCAGTGAAGCCATTGAGTTGGTGCCTCTTGCACTGTCGATCTGCTTCTGCACAAGTGATAGAGCCTGTGAGACATTGATGCAACTGTCAGAGTCACCTAGCTTCACTCTCATGGGTAATGTGTTGATAGCGGGGCCAACGATGGCGACGTCGTCATCGGCATCACTCGAAACAACCTCTCCATACACGACGTCAGCTTGCCCATAGAGGGACTCGCACAAGACCTTGATCCAGGACAATTGAAGTGCTGCTTTGATGGTCACGCCGAGATCCCGGCATTTAGACTGGAGAAGGGACAGTTTGCTTGTGTCAAAGCTGAAGTAGACTGCAGATGACGCTTTAAGATCGTTGCTGGGGAAGTCGAGTGGTGTATACGTGTAATCGCGAATGGTATTTGTCCAATAAGCAATCGATGCCCTCTGCGAACAGGAGACAGTCCTTGCAAACGGTCTGTACAGGTGCTTTGGCTCGTCAACGCCATCAGAGAGGTCATTGTTGAGGCGTCGACGGTAGTAATCTTGGAGAATACCCCAGATAGACTGGATAGAAGTCGCATCATAGAGGGCATGATGGATTCGCAAATGCACTCTGCCAGGCACTGTTGGCTGAACTTCCCAGTTGATGCGGTCGCTTTGCTCGGTGGGAGATACAATGCCAACCCACGGCGACTCATCGTCATCAGTGAAAATGAATCGGGTCCTGAGGATCTCACATGCTTGAACAGTGTCTTTCACAGCAGCGAAGAACTTTTCAAGACTTGGTGTGTCATGTGCGAGAGCGTAGTCGGACAGTTGGATGGCATGAACATATGTGTATGCATCGCCATCAGTGGCCAAAGACGCGCTGAGCATGCCTTCTTGGAGTGGCGTTGCGATGAACATGAGACTCTTGGCTAGGCGCTCAAGGCTTCTGTCATAGATCTCTGTGTCACTCAACTTGCTAATGGCATGCTCGCTGCTAGATTTCGACTTGACGGTGTCAACTGAAGCAGACTTTGCTTTTGCATCCTGCAGAAGCTGAGCGACGCCTTCCATGGTTCGTGCCTTGATCACGGCGTGTGAAGACAGTTTGATCTTGTGCGACTTGTTTATCGACTTGACAAATGGGAGAACGGTGATGGAGTCAAGACCAAGCTGGTACAATGACGTCGAGTCGGGCTTGGACGACAGCTCAGATGGATTGAGGTGGATGAAGCGACTGAGGCCAGCTTGTACATCAGAGAGTGCCTGATTGTAGCTTGGTGTACTTGCCAAGGTGCCGTTGCCTTCAGTGCCATCGTGGACCTTGGTTGGCAGGGCCTTTGTAGTAAGAGGTGAAGTAACAACATCCGACACTCTGACGGTCTTGTCAGCGCAGCTGTACACAACCTTCTCAAACAGTCGGCCGATATCCTTGAGCTGCTCCACGTTCAATGCTCCAGCAGAAGAAAGCGTCAACATGATCCTTCCATCAGCATGAAGATCCACATCAAACGCCAAAGCCATGTCGCTACTGCTACGAGTAGGCAAAGCAGTCATCTGTCCTGGTTTGGTGTCACTGGGTTCATTGGTAGGCACGATGTTGATACTCAAGAGACTGTCGAAAAGCTTGTCCTCCGATCCAGACCAGCGCTGGACCTTGTCGATACTGACGAGAGGCATAGCACCTTGGCAGACATCGAGGTGAGATTTGTGGACTCTTTGAGCCAGCTGAGGCAGAGTCTCATCCAAGCTGTTGATGGTGGCGACTCGAATGAGAGTGTTGAGGCATGGGCCAATAAAGCTGTCAACATCGTTGGCAATGCCATCAAGTAGTGGTCGGAGTGACATGATGAAGCCATAGACAACGGATGACTGCTTGGTGAGTTGCGCGAGGCATAGGGTCACAGCCAGCTGGAACGCGGAAGATGCTGATACCGCTCCTTCATATCCAAGGGAGTGAGTTTTGAGTCTGGCGTTGAGCTCAGAAGTCGTGTACCCAAGACAAAGAGTCTGACGAGCCATGAAGCCACTCGTGTTGTTGTCGTCAATAGCTCCAACGCGGCATGGTTGAACGTCCATTAATTGGCGCTCCCATGACCGCCTCGTAGCATTGAGTTGCTCATCCGATAGGTTGCAGTGATTCGAAATGGTCGACACGGTTGCTAAGCTGTTGGCTGCAGCAATTGAAGACGCCTGGCTGTTGTAGGCCACTTCGAGCTTGTTCTTGAGCGCGTCGATAGCAACACCGTCGAACAATGCGTGGTGGATGCTGAGTGACACGATGGTCTCGTCCCCCTCCCTGTCGGAAAACTGTAGTCGGATTGGAGGTCGTACATTCATCTGAGACACGATATCGGCTGGATACCCTCCATTACTTAGAGGAGAAGATGGCAACGATCGAAGAACGACCTGAAAGATCTGGCCATCGTCTTCACGTTGAATGAAGCAAGTTCTCAGCATCGCTTCCGAGGCGATGACCTCTTCAGCTGTCTTCTTCCATCTGTTGATGTCTGTGCCGCGACTGAGGCGGTAGCTGAACTGTGCTACGTATGGTACATCGTGTCCTTCAACGTTTTCTCTTTCATTGAAGGCACTGAGCCAAATGAGAGACCGCGCGATGAGAGCGGACTGGAGAGGGAGACAAGGAAGGACAGCTTCGATGTTGGATGCATCAAGACCTTCTGGGAGGGGACCGAGGTCTGAGACGTTCAGAGTCGGGATCTGTTGATCGTCCGTCGATGGGGGCGTCGACAAAGGCGTGCTGTCAGTGGGACTACCACTCTCTTGTTGATCAGCAAGTCTTGAAATATCCACAACTGTACACGATGAAGAAATGATATGGTTCATCTTCAACTGCGAAAAGCCACGCTTTCTCAAAAGAGAGACCAAGTTCACAGCGGAAAGACTATCAATACCAAGACGCTGGATGCTGCTGGTGCTCGACGCCTTGACACTGCCACCGACGGCTTCTTCTATAGCCGCGACTACAATCGACTCCGTCGCACTCAACTTGGTCCTAGATCCAAGCACGTCTCCGGAGTTGGTGTCATCACAATCGTGATCCCGCTGAGTAGCTAGGAAGTCCTTTGCCAAACGTG
The DNA here is from genome assembly GCA_014898885.1 of Fusarium lyarnte (nom. inval.). NCBI lineage: Eukaryota > Fungi > Ascomycota > Sordariomycetes > Hypocreales > Nectriaceae > Fusarium > Fusarium lyarnte (nom. inval.). The sequence continues at coordinate 34,645 of JAAVUB010000099.1, forward strand.
CTAAGATCTTGGTATCAACCTTTCCAGAGGCGGCGAGGTATGGGATCTTGGAGACCCAAACCAGTGTTGGTACCATGAAAGCGGGGAGTTTATCCTGACACTCGCGCTCGATCATCTCGAGTAGTGAAGCTGAATCTTCGTCTTGGACCTCAAGTAGCTGAACCTCCTGTTCAGGCTGGCCCTTCGGACTACTGCTCTTCCTAGCGATGAAGCTCAGCAGCTGTTGTTGTTGATTTGAACTGTCATCTCCCGTGGAGGCAACCGTCGCTGCAAAGTCAAAGTCACCCTTATCACCTGCAACTTGCTTCAGGAAGCCAACAACCTCATCCAGCTCAAGTCGCTGTCCGCGAATCTTGGTTTGCTGATCAGCTCTGCCAAGGAACTCAAGCGAGCCGTCATTCATCATCCTCATCATATCGCCTGTTCGATAGACTCTCTTGCTGCTTCCGTCAGGAAGAGTAATAGTTTGGAAGCTCTTGGCCTGTTCGACAGGACGGTTGAGATAACCCATTGCCACCTGAGGACCAGCGATGCAGAGTTCACCTGGTTGGCCTCTTCTAGCAATTACAAGACTGTCGCTATCGATGTTAGGGCATAGGAGCAGAGCTTCAAGACCTTGTAATGGAAGGCCAAGATTGCGAGCGTTGGAGTCGTGATGCACGGCGTGGCCCAAACATCCAATGGTGACTTCTGTAGGACCGTAGAAGTTGAAGAGAACCGCTTCATCATCTGCCGAACCTTGACTCTGGGCCCACGTGTTCAAGAGCTCATTCGAGGCCTTCTCGCCACCAGTAGTGACTACTCTCACAGACGGAACATCCTCAGGTCGTAGCCTCAATTGGCTCAACACCGAGGGAACAGACCCAAAGTGTGTAACCTTCAGCTCATTGATCAGCTCCTTCAGATTCGCCATCATAGCCGTGCGGTCCTTTCCGATAACGACTCGATAACCAAGATGCCAGGGCACAAAAAGCTGCGTCAGATGAGGATCAAAGGCGCGGGAAGTCAGGTTGAGATACTTTCCAATGCCGCCGAGTCTTGCGGTGGCGGGAGAGTGTTCAACCAAGCGGGCGCTAAATGCAGAGATGAAGTGGCAGAGGTTGCTGTTGGATACGCGAACACCTTTAGGACGGCCAGTAGAGCCAGAGGTGTAGAGGAGATAACCACCAATACCGGTCGCTGATGGGATCTCAGTTACAGGCCACGATAGTATAGTGTCGAGGTCATCATCTGTGTCGGGAAGCAGCAGCAGAGGAGGATCATTGGTATCGTCTAGACCTAAGTCACCGAACAGGTCCTCAGTTGAGATCACAAGCTTCGCACCGGCATCTCGAATGAGGAGCTGTTTGCGAGCTGGTGGGAGGTCCTCGTCCACGGGAAGATACACAAAGCCAGCGCGGAAAATGGCCAGAGTGACTGCCAATGACTTGATATCTCTACCAAGACACATAGCTACTGGGTCATCGGGCTGTAGACGAGCCTCATGCTGGATCAGTCTTGTAGCGATGGCATTGGTAAGCTTCTCAAGCTGGGCATACGTGATGGTCTTTGAAGCAATCTCCTCATCGTCATCTGAGGATTGGAACATGACTTCCTCAACGGCGATCCAATCTGGGTATTCTGATGCGTGGAAGGAAACGTGTCGAGTCGGATTGACAGCTTTAGCCTCTTCTTTGGCAGTTTCACCACTAATGGAGAGAAGACTCTTACTCATTCCGTTCTGGAGCTGAGTCAAAGAAGCTTTGGGGGCCTCGACCATAACTCGCGCTTGGGCAAGGATCTGGTCCAACAACAGGTCCAACTGAGCCTGAGAAATGCGACGTCCATCTCCAGTGAGTTCAACTGTCCCGTGAGCCTCAAAGACGTTGAACGCAAGTGGATGCTCAACGTTGAGCGACAATGCCTGTCCAACCTCCTTGAACATGGATCTACTAGCTTCAGCTTGGTTGTCATCTGACGCAGGATGGTAGACAAAAAGACCCGGGAATGGGGCGTTGCTACTACCCCCTCCCCGGTTGAGCATCCTCTTGACATCGACAGGATGCAGATTATGTGTGCTCTGGAACATCTGTGCTGACTCGGTAGCCATCTCCTTCCAGAGTTCCTCGGACGAAGCAGCATTTGAGCGAACGATGAGAGGCAGTGTGGCTATAGCGGGACCAACAACTCGTGCAAGATCTGGGTGAAGGACTCTCTGCGAGATAGTGTGACCGAGCACGACGGCATCGAGTTCGAGGTATGAGGCGAGAATGCAACCAAAGGCGGATTGAAGTAGTGTTGGAAGTGCAACTGAAGAAGTAGAGTGGAGGAACGGAGCAGGAATGTTTTTCCTCGACATCAGAATCTTCTGAACTTGTTTCTGTCGAGATTGAGTGAGGTCAGGGAAAGGTGCGTTCAACGTGCCTCCAGTGGCCGTCTTGCTGATCTCATCCAGTCTGCGACTCCATAGCGCAGCTGCTTCATCTCGCTTGGATGGAGTCGGCAACAGCCCTAGGCCGAGACCTGTCTCGAACTGCACAACTTCGCTTACTTCCCCGACAGGATCCATGTGATACAAGCTCTTGACGGTCTCTAGGAACACATCAGACGCCACTGCATCGTAGAGGGCGTGGTGCATACTGAGCATCATCTTCTTAGTATCTTCGACAAACGTGACAGCCCATGGTGTCTCGAGGGTGGTTGTTGGAGACAGCTCTAACTGTAACTTCTTGGCCAGATCGCTGAGACTCTGACCCTCCTCCGAGCGAATCTGGGTCCAGTGAAAGCTTGGCTTTGCTCGGATTAACTGGAGAATAGTAGAGTGAACACCCTTCTCACGAGCCCAAGAAACCGTGTTGTCGTTGCCGTCCACGTCTAGTTGTGTCAAGGGGACAAAGGCAGTTCGGAGGATGTCGAAGCGCCTGGCTGCGGCAGCCCAAGCTCTCTTCAGCTGGCGATCATCGATGTCGTCTAAGTGGCTGAGATCAAACACGCGATGGGCCCAGTAAGCCTGTGGCTCGAGCATAGTCTCGACGATGAGGGACTCTTGCATAGGTGTTGCGGGTATGATGTACTGCGTATCAGCGGGTCGCATGCCGCCCTTGATGCTATCAGTAAGCGCCTTTTTGATAGATGCAAGCCATAATGTTTCTGTCTCGCCTGTTTGGGCAGACTGGTCAACTTCTTCAGCCTCCTTTGGCATCCTGCTGAGCGTGACATCGACCAGTTCTCCCAAAGACTCGCATCTCATGAGATCAAGGACTCCAACTTGACACTTGAGTTCTCGCCTCAGCAGCCAAGCAAGCTTCGTGACTTGTAATGAGCTGAGACCGAGACCGGCCAAACTGTCGTCCGGAGCGAGATTCTCTATTGGGATGTTGAAGTGTCCGGCGATTGTTTGAAGAATGGGAAGCTGATCCCTCGTCCACTGCTGCTTTGTCTGATGGCTCTGCCCTTGTCCTTGTGTCGAGTCATCTCTTCCGGCCAGCACATTGAGATCCGACTCCGCGTAGATAGCCTGCAGCGCCTTGCGATCAACCTTGTTAGAAGCAGTTCGTGGCATGGTCGTATCCAGAACAACAACGTGACCAGGCACCATATACGCAGGCAGAAGGTCTTTGGCTCGCTTAAACACCTGGGACCTGATCTCGGAAGTGTCGACGTTTCCAGTCTTGACAGAGACAAAGGTCACAACGACTTTGTTGTCATTACCAGCGGGTGCACCCGGACGCTGGAGATACAACGTCTCGACATGTTCAACAGCCGCGTCGTCATCCTTCAGGCTTGCGCACGCTGCGCTGATCTCACTGAGTTCAATGCGAATGCCAGTGATCTTGACGAGATCGTCGTTTCGACCGAGAAACTCAAAACCGTGGTCGTTCAACCGCACAAGATCTCCAGTGAGATAGATGCGCTCGTCGATGCCTGGACCGCCCTGAATGAATGCCTTGGTAGTCTTAGCCTCGTTTGCGAGGTAGCCTTTGCCGACTTGTACACCGCCCAGGGCAAGCTCACCAACTCCATACCGAGGAACGAGCTCCCATCGCTTGGTGCCTTGTAGGGTCTCAACCTCGCGAACAGCGTATGCCGTGCAGTGATCCAGAGGAAAGCCAACATTGGCAGCTTTAGCTGCGTCTCTACTCTTGCCGAAGAACTGACGCATTGTAGAGACAACGGCGTTCTCAGCTGGGCCATACGTGTTGTATGCGCGAGTCGTAATGTCGGGATGCGCCCAGGCCTCAGCGACGTCTTCTGTCAGCTTCTCGCCAATAAACGTGACGTACTGCAGAGTTGAGCCTTTGAGTTCCTGGACAGCGATACTGGCTCCAAATGAAGGTGTCAGATGAGCGTGAGTTGGGCGAGACTTCCAGATGAACTCTGTGAATGTGCCCAGGACCAGCTCTCGTGTGCCGCTGATGACACTTCCTCCCAGCCCCCAGGTGTAGAACAGGTCTTGTACAAAGACATCGAAGCTGTAAGCGGAGAGTTGCAGGGTTCGAACCTGCTCACGGTCATCGTGCTCGACAAGGACTTGTAGGTCGCGCATCGCTTGGGCTGCGGCGCTGTGCTGGATCATGACACCCTTGGGCTCACCCGTAGTTCCAGAGGTCCATAGGAGATATGCCAAGTCCTGTCCTGTGATGTTGAGGATGCTGTTGCGTGGCTTGGCTCGAACCGATGTACTGTGGTCATTGTACTTATCAACTAGAATGACTTGCACATCCTTGAGGGCGTCTTGAGCGAGGCAAGGCTCCACTAGAGACAATGACTCGGTGGTTGTAAGCAGCACCTTGCTCTGCGCTCGAGCGATGAGAGACGTTCGACGTTGTACTGGAGACGTTGTGTCAATGGGACACCACGCAGAACCAGCCTTGAGAATGGCCAGGACAGCCACATACAGCTCGACACTGCGCTCCATGCAAATTGGAATGATGTCAATGTCTTGCTCACGCAAAATTTTGGCCAGACCGTTAGCCCTAGCGTCAAGCTCTGCGTAGCTCATCTCAACGGGAGCGGAGTCGAGTGAAGAGTAGAAGCTCAGTGCAAGAAGATCGGGAGTTGATGCAGCTTGATCCTCGAACTGAGCATGCAGAAGTTGAGCTCTGTCGCGAATCTCTCTGGCTACGTCGTCCAAACCTTCTTCCACGACCGGGATTGTTCCCTCAGCAGACAATAGGCTTCTGTCGATGCGCGCAGGCAGACTCTGTACCAGGTCATTAGGCAGTGACTTCAGGATAGTCTCGGTGAGCGCCGCAAACTGTTTGACGATGCATGTTGCAGAAGTGTCTGAGAATGTCTCATCGCGATACGTCAACTTGAAAACGACATGATCGAATCTTCCATTCCTATCAGGCAAGTTCGGCTTCGTGGGGAAGACCTCCGCAAACATGGCAAAGTCGTAACGTATAGCAGGATTCGAGATCTCAGTCCAGAGCAAAGGTGCCTTGTCTGCACTATCATCTTCAGGTTGAGGGTACGCTTGCAATGCCAGTGCGGTGTTGTAGGGAAGTGCCTTGAAGACGCCAAAGGATGTATGCCTATGACTCTGAGCAAATCTGGAACAGTCCATCAGGCTGCCGACGAGGTTCTTGAGAGTCTGCGCTTCAGGCAAGGCAACTCGACAGGGCACAACAGAAAACGTTGGACCGTGGACAAACTGATCGTGGCCTGAAAGAACGCTGCCAAAGGTAACGTCGTCGGTATCTGCCTCGGAGAGGATGTGTAGAAGCATAGCCCAAGATGCTTGGAGGATCGTGAGCGGGGAGCCTCCCAGGGCCCTGCTCTTGCTCTCCAGATGCTCCCAAGGAATTGAACTAGTGTGTTGTACCATGGCATGCTGACGAGTTTTGGTTGAAGTTGGCTTGACGTTGTTACCGCTAATGGCTCCAAGCGGCTCGGTCTCCCATCCTTCCAGAGCCTTCTGCCAGAGTTGGTCTATCTCTGGGTTGACATTGGATGCCCATTCGAAAACAGCATCGTAGATTCCTTGACGGGGAAGTGGATCAAGGCCAGCGTATTGGCGAGTGATGTCTGTCATCAACACTTCAAGTGAAGGACCATCGCAGATGCAGTGAGCAGCGCTGATGATCAAAAGAGCACCAGTGTCAGCCTTTTCTGGATAAATGATCTGTACATGGTACAGTCTATGCGACTCAAGATTGAGATCCTCTTCCGCCAGGTCTAGCCAAGTTTGCGCGCCGGCAGACAAATCATCAGCGCTGGCTTTTCTGAGAGCAATCCGATCGGAGTTGCCGCTCAGTCTCTGCCATGCGTCGGGTGTCAAAACAACTTGGAGGAACGGGGAAAGATCATCGTCGCAGGGGAGCATTGTCGCTCGATAGATGGGCTGTCTCGACATTGTCACATCAACTGCGTCACGGAGAGCTGGTACCGAGACATCTTGCTTGAGTCTGAGGATGGTATGGCTGACGTAGTTGCGCTTGCCCATGGCAAAGCTCACTGCCAATTGACTCTGGGTGCTAGTTGCGGGCAGAACCATCTCAATGTCGGGCACGGAAAGGTTGAGCTTTTCTAGCACCTCCGATGTCTGCGTCGTGGAGAATGCCTCAAGTTGAGCCGTTGTTCTGGCCTGCTTGCTAGCTTTGTTGGTTGAAGCATCGATATTTTGACTGCTAGGGAAGAATACTGAGCGTATGGTCGCGCTGTTGTCGAGGAGAAGTGCTAGCGATGGCTCAAGCTGGGGACTCTGGGATCCTGGCCATCGCTTCCGGATGTCTCGCAAGATCCTCATTGCACGAAGACTGTCGATTCCTGCTTCGATGAGGAGTGTTTTTGCAGTTATAGCAGGACCTGTAGTAGGTGAGTCGTTGAGAACATTGTTTACGATTGAGATGAGCTCCTCCTCAAGCTCCACATCCTGAGGATCTGCCAAAGGCTCGACGACTTGAGACAGGTCGCGGTTGTTAGGCTCGTGGCTATCAAGGCTGGCTTTTAGCATCTCGTTGACAAGTGTCGAAGCTGCTTTGCGATCTGCCTTGCCTGAAGTAGATCTGGGGAGCGCATCAACTTGCAAGATCTTGAAAGGTCTCATGTAGTCGGGAAGATGATGCTGAGACGCTTCCAAACACGCCTGGTGTACAGTCTCGAAGTTATCACTTGGATCAACGACGATCAGACTCACAACCTTCTCTGAACCTGCGTTTGTACCCTGTTTCCAGACGCAGGACAGAGTCTCCTTGACACCAGGGACTCTGCTGGCCAGAACACTCTCAATCTCACCCAACTCGACACGTCGCCCACTGAGCTTGACTTGGTCATCAGAGAGTCTGCCCAGAAACTCGACCATGGGAGAGCCGCTGTCGTCCCAGACGATTCTGGCCCTGTCACCGGTCTTGTAGACGCGGCCCCATCGAGGGTCATCTCGGAATGCCGCGGCTGTTTCGCCTGGGCGGTTCAAGTAGCCCACCTTGCTAACTTGAGGTCCAGTTATGACAAGTTCTCCCACTGCGCCCATGGGGAGGAGCTTCAAGCTCTCGTCAGTTTGAGGAATTGGCAAGTGCTGAACAATAAGAACGCCGCAAGTCGCTAAGGGTGTTCCGATAACCGATCCGCGTTGGCCTTCAGGCACATGAGCTTGCGCAATACAGTAAATAGCCGTCTCAGTGGGTCCGTATCCGTTATAGATGCCTCGGGGTACTTTGCCAGGTTCCTCCTCCACTCTCGGGTTGTAGGGAGCAAAGTTCTGGAGAAGTCGAGCATTCAAGGTCTCACCACCTACCATGAGCCCACTGATTGACGAGGGATCTAGCAAGTTGGCGAAGCTGGGCGTGATGTTGGTGATATCAGCCTGTAAGGTAGTAATAACCTTGTCGATGTTTTGCAGTGTAAACTCTCGTGGCGCACAGCAGAGCGTTGACCCAGTACTAAGAGTCCAAAAGATCTCGAATAGAGAGATGTCAAAAGTTGGTGCAGCGCCTTGGAACCACCTGACGGGCTTAGATGTAGAGGACGGTTGGGGAAAACCGTAGTGGGCGCTCAGAGCGGAGATGGTGCATGAGGCCGAGAGATGGCTGACAGCCACTCCTTTGGGCAGTCCAGTGGTTCCTGACGTGTACAGGATGTAGGCCAAGTTGTTCACGCTTGTTGAAACTGGCGTTGGCTGTTTCGGTGGTTCCCTGTCGCAAGCCTGTAGGAAGGGAGTCACGTCGATCGTCTCTGACGAGGAATCGACGAAAAAGGACGACTCTGATTTCAACAATGACGTTGCTGTAAGCAATGCAGATGGCTTCAAGTCTGCCATCAAAGCCTCCTTTCTCTCCCTAGGTGCATCGACGGCAATGGGGCAGAAGGCTACTCCGGCCTTAAGAGCTGCTAGATAGGAGATGTAGAGCTCTGGGCATGAGCCGATGAGCACTGCAACTGTCTTGAGAGACTGCGGTGACTCCTCACAGGCCTCCACGATTTTGCAAGCCAACGCTGTCACTGCGTTGGCGATCTGGCGATATGTAAAGGTCACCCGACGTCCACTGTCTAGGTCCGTCAGATAGTCAATGGCGACACTCTCAGGAGTCTCGTCTGCGCGTCTCTCAAACTGGTGATGCAGAAGCGAACTCTTCCCATTCTCTTTAGTTGAAGTCTCTTCTTCTTGGGTGAGGGAGAGGGGTCCAGAACATGGGGGAAAGTTGAGAACAGAGGGCTGAGTCCATTCAGGACTTGCATTATGCCCTTGATGCCCTGAAATGATGATGTCGTCTAGCATGCGGCCGAGAGATCTCAGAGCAGCCTCGGGGATGATACTGGCATCTGTCTTGAGTTGAACGTCGTGTTCTTCGAGGTGAAGTTGAAGGGTCTAGCCAGAACGTCAGCATACAGATAAACCCCTAACTTTTTGAACTAGCATGTAACTCACCTTGCCTTCACCAATAGAAAAGTCAGATGGAATATCTTGATGATTCTCTGATTTAAAGAAACGGAAGCTATCAAGCTCGTTTCTCTCAGAACTCGAGTACTGAGCCAAAATGAAACCACCTCGCTTAGCATCTTGGATACAGAACTCCTCCCCTTCATCAAGAATGACAAGATGAGATACAAGCTTCACAAATGCCTTGATGGTGGTTTCTGCATCAGGTCTTGGCTCGACAGAGCTGATCCAGCTGATTGGCTGTGATGCCTCTGTCGATTGCCGGTGAGTATGCAGTGGCCGAAGCTGCGTAACAGGAGGCCGTGTCAAAGACATTGCGTTATCCATGGTGTTGATATTATCCTTGTCTTACACCAACAGTACGTGTAACAGCCGTAGTTCGTGATGCTCTCCCGTGGTGTTTACCAGATCATCAACAGACACAGGGTCTCTTCGTAGACCACCAAATTACGTCGGCCGTTATCGCTCGGCAATCTTAGCACGGCAGTCAACCACACTGATGACGATGTCCACCTCAATGAAGCTAGAAACTTTCCATCAGCACAGTGTGTCATGGCGTATGGATCCAAGAATGGTAGGTAGCTGTGGTATCCATATTCGGTGAAACGTCCGACCCTTGCTGACACCCATAATTCATCTCGGCCAGCGTAACGCAGTGGGGGGCTGATGATCTGATAAGATTACGGTTACCTACAGTGCAAACAAAATAAGCTCGGTTAGCCCCGGGCACTCAATGCAGCCAACCAACTGTAACAAGCTTTACGTTATTTTTCCGAAGATCTTGGCCACAATCGCAATAGCTGCATCAGATAATTCTTGCTCATCACGGTCTATACGAGGTTACGTCATGGAAACTACAATTGCAAAAAAAGGAATGTCTCAAATTTTCAGGGTCCGGTCTGTCGATCTACCATGCTAACGGGACTAAAGCGCCCCCCCATTCTAGACAAAATGCGCCTCCTGGAAAAATCGCTCACGCTGCAGGGCGAACAGCATGGCCGTCTTGTGCGGCAGGTGGAAGCGCTTCTTCCTCTCCTGCGGCAGAAACCTGTCCTGGATCTGCACGTGGTTAAGATCGTACTCGGGCTCGGCGATCACCTGCTTAGTGCGAGGGTCGCGCAGGAAGCAGCAGTGCTTGATCGACGTGGCGACAGCCTGATACCGCTTGCCGCCGCGGAAACGCTCCTCTCCCACTATGATGTGTGAGTTCTGGTCGTGCTCGCCCACTGTGATGTTGCAATTGGACCCAAAGAAGCACGCCGCGTTGTCCTCCATGACCCATCCAATCTCGGTGTAGCCTGCGAGTTCTCCGTCCCACTCAAACACACACGACATGGTATGGGGGTCTTCTAGCTGCTTGGCGAGGTATGCTCGGTGATGCTCGTCGGGTCCACGCTCTTTCCATGCCTTGTTGACTCGGTCGGAGTTTTGCCATCGCTTGTATGTCTCGAAGTGAACGGGATTGGACGCGTCGATGTGTCGGATTTGTAACTGCTGACCGAGCTCGACGATGAACCGGGAGTAGATGACAGTGCCGGGCTTGGGCTTGGGAGGTCGAACGGGATGGACGGTGCAGACGTTGCCCTTGCGCGTGAAGCCCAATTGGTTCGCGAAGACGCCCATTGTGCCGTTGAAGCCTGGGAATGATGTCACTTCAGGTCGTGATTGAAGCCAGTGCTGTGAGTCTGGTGCTCCAGCGCCTTGCCAGAATGCATCGTGGGAGAGCCAGTAGATGGTCTCTCGGGGAGTTGTAGTCGGTGAGAATGGTGATAGCACACCCAAGCCAGTGCACTTGATGTATTCGCCAATTCTTTGACTGTCGACAGATATGGCTATCAAGTCATCGTCTCTGTGATCTGGGTGCAGCCACAGAGCGTAGACAGACGCCCAGGTCAACGCGAGGTCTTGCTGTTTACCGTGGGATGCAAATGGCGAGCGAGGGTCAGCTACGTCAGAGTTCAAGATCTCTAGCTCAAAGACAGGACCGGATTGAGCTCTGTTGTCATTGACCATGGCCGGCGATATTCTGGTCTCTCGGCCATCCATTGACCATCGCGCCAATGTTGTATCGCCAGATCCAACGAGGTAGTCATTTCCATCGCCGTGGCCAGTGTTGGCAATCCAAATGTTTGTTTCACCGTCGGGGAGTCTGAACGAGGTCTCTTTAGAGGCGTCCCAAGCTTCTTTTGGTGGCGTCGGGTTACGTGGGGGAGCGACGGAAGTGGTGCGGTCTGTAGTCATGCTGGGCGACAACGTCTATAAGTGTTGTTAGCTGAAAGCCAAGACGAGGACAAGATAACCAAGTGGACTCACAAAGATAAGGATGATAATGATGGAAAGTGATTGCTGGATTTACGAATGTCCAAGAGACTTATCAGAAGAGATAGAGAAGCAGACCAGGTGTTTTAATACAAATTATCTTCACTCTGTTTGGTCAGCTTGATACGATGATCATGGTCAAAAGAGTTACTAGTTTACCTTCTACGTTTCATTCACAATCTCATTCAGCTGCGCCAGACGAGGCAGTTCATTATGTGACATGACATACGTGCCCCAGATGATTCAATCCAGGGTAGCTCAGCCAAATTCCAGCTCTCACATGCATCATATGATCATTACATTCCAATATTGCCTCGAAGGATCCTTATCCCTTATCCTATGCTATCTTGCAGGAGCCTCACACTCCTGTTCATTGTAATTTCACAAGAGATAATCATAAGCACGGTCGGTAACAGAGACGAGGTATGTCCTCGGTAAAGAAACCGCTCCAAACGAGAACTGTTCCCACCAACGTCATATGCCACCAAAACTTTTTATGCTTCTTTCACCGCATAAGCCCTCTTTCACATGTCGCCTGTGATAGGCCAATTCTTGACACATGCTGCATAAGTCGCCCCAAACTGTGTGGAGATCGGCATTTATCTTCCCTTTTCAAGTGGGATGAAGTGCCGGGTTTAAACTCGAACGAGGAAGCCGACCGTAAGCTTATTTAATTTCCTTGCTTTGTATCCACTGCGGCACGTTACGTAATCGGAAAGCGGTTAAGCATTTCACAGTGAGAAACGAACAGGCTGAACAGGATCCAATGCTGGAAGAGGCAGCCACCTAGATCAACGGCTGGAGGAAGATGATGGAAGCAAAAACTCTTGAGGCGGCCGCTTCTGCATCCACTCATACGCCCCCTCGCGTAAACCTACAATGTAACCCTAAATGAATTATTGCTGATCTGCACACCCTACTGAGCTGGTATCCACACAGTTTTTGGATCCTGCTCCGGGAGATCCCTCCGAATACGGACCTACAGGCATGAAGCACACGTTGGTTCTTGGCCGGCCTGGACCTTGGTGATAGAGCCAACAACGTGCCATTTGCCGAGGACACTCGTTCCAGAAGCAAGTTTGGCCTCAACCACCATGGCGAGCAATGACGGGAAGAGCTTCCCCCCAAGGAAGTGGTACAGAAGAGTGCCGTTCCTATCAGCCAAGCCAATACAGCAGAGACTCACAGCGCCAAAGGTCCCTACGCCAGGCAATGTCGAGCATCAAGATGAAGAGAAGCTTCCTCTGCCAGAGCTTCAGGCAAACTGGCTGTCGATTTTGACCTTCAACTGGCTAGGGCGTCTTTTGCGGACGGGCTATACACGACCTCTCCAAGCAGACGATCTGTATGACATGCCCAGCAACAGGTTGGCAGAAGATCATGCGAATCGCTTGGAAGAAGCTTGGGCTGCAAGACTGGCTGCAAATCGAGGACGAAAGCCTGATACTTCATCGAATCCGTTCTCATGGCGGCCGTTCTGGGCAAGACATACAACTGACACAACAGTCTTGACCTTGGCTCTCAACGATGTGTGCTTAAAATGGTTCTGGCTTGGAGGACTCTTCAAGCTTGCTGGAGACTTGTCGCAAATCTTATCGCCCCTTCTCATCAGATTCCTCATCGCGACGCTGTCAGACTCATCGCAACAAGGACTTCGTTCAGGCTTTGGCTACGTTGTTGGGCTTTTTCTTCTCCTTGTCTTCTCAGTAACCTCCAACGTTCATGGCTTCTATCGTTCCTACACGACCGGCGTTTTGCTCCGTGGCGCCTTGATGCACGTCATTTACCGAAGAGCCACGACACAGCTCAGCGAAAAAGCAAAGCTCAAACATGGCCTCGGTACTGGAAAGCTCATGAGTCTCATCAGCGCTGATGTGACGAGAGTTGACTTTTGCTGCGGCTATTTTCACGTTGCTTGGACAAGCATCTTCCAAATGCTGCTCTGCTTTGCCTTGACTGTCTGGACTATGGGCTACAGCGCTCTGCCAGGATTTGGTCTGCTTGCGTTACTGTACCCCCTTCAGTCTTTCATGATGGGCCGCTTACTTCGACTTCGACGGGGTAGCATGCCCTTCACTGACGCACGAGTCAAGGCTGTCGTTGAAGCAGTTTCCGCTATCCGCCTCGTCAAAACAAACGCTTATGAAGAGAGTTTGCTCTCCAAGATCGGAAAATTGAGGTCAGATGAAGTTGTGTACATCCGCAAGAGAATGCTTCTCAGAGCTCTCAATACTGCGGTCTCTTACACTGCGCCAACTCTTGCTTCGGTCGTCAGCATTGTTTGCTATGGAGCGACCAGCAAGAATGGCATGGACGCAGGCGTTATCTTTTCCGGCCTTGCATATTTTATGCTGTTGAGGACACCTCTCCAAGCTCTTCCCACTGCTCTGTCGGCTATTGCAGATGCGCGAGCTGCACTGGAGCGACTGGCATTGTTTATGCTCGCTTCCGATGTGGACCCGAATTCACCTTCATCTAGCCCTCAAACCAGTTTTGGCTACTCTGAGGAGGAGAAGCAAGTGTCAGATACTGTGATCCAAGTAGAGGATGCCACTTTTGCATATCACGATGACGCGCAGCTTCTGGCAGCGGAAGAGGAGAAGGATGCCTCCCAAGAACAGCCAGAGAGCAAACCGCCAAATCAGAGCCAAAGACTTTGTATCGACTCGTTGCTAGTGAAACGAAATCAGTTAGTCTGCATTGTTGGAGCTGTTGCTTCAGGCAAGACCTCGATCTTGAAGGCACTTCTCGGCGACCTGCATCTCATCCAAGCACGCTCGTACCAACTCAGCCTTTCGACTTCTTCATCCCAGATTGCCCTAGCCCCACAAACTGCATGGCTTCTGAGCGAAACGGTGAGAGAGAATATCGTCTTTGGTAGGCCTCTCGACCTCGTGTGGTATGACGAGGTTCTCACCCGCTGCTGCCTTCATCAAGACATGAAAGCTTTACCTGACGGTGACATGACAGTCGTTGGCGAGAATGGTGTTTCGCTTTCTGGTGGCCAGAAGCAGCGCATCAGTCTTGCTAGAGCTATATACGGCAGAAGCCCACTCCTCTTCCTTGATGACTGCTTCTCTGCTCTGGACGCTCACGTTGGTGCTCGCGTGTTCGACATGGTCGTCAATCAAGCACGTCGCAATAACGAGGGCACCATTGTTCTGGTCACACACTCTATTCCGTTTGCCAGACAAGCCGATCACATTGTATACATGGAAAAGGGCCATATCGCCGAGCAGGGCTCCTTTGAGCAGTTGTGCAGCCAGAATGGAGCCTTTTCTCAGTTCGCAGGTTCCTCACCGCTGGTCTTGGACTCGGACTCAGATTCTGAAACTGCAGGTAGTGGTGATACCGGCAAGGCTGTGCCTGATGAATTCAGCACGGAGGTTACACCGGCAGAAACACCCAAGTCTGACTCTGCGGGCAAGCAGGCAACTCCGACTCGCGGAAAAGAGGTAATGCAGACTGAAGAAAGAGTCGTCGGCTCAGTCAGCGGCCGAACCTACATCCGCTACGCACAATTCGGCAACGCCTGGCTCACAGTCCCTCTCCTCATTCTCTCCATCGCCATCTATCAAGGAACCAGTGTCGTCTCACCACTCTGGCTTAGCTGGTGGCAAAAGAAACAGTACTCTACCATATCTGAGGACGCATACATGGGGGGATACGCCGCATTTGGAGCTGGACAATCTCTCGGTCTATTCTGCATGAGCGCGACATTTGCGTTGTTCTGCTTCTGGTGCTCCAACAAGCTTCATCATGCATCCATGTCCAAGGTCCTTCTTGCACCTGTAGCGTTTTTCGATACTACACCTCAGGGCCGTATCACGCATCGGTTTAGCAAAGATGTAGATGCAGTGGATAACGTGGTGGGTGAGACTCTTCGTCTCTTTATCTCTACCTTTGTCCAGGTCTTGGGTACAATCATCGTCGTCAGCATTATTGTACCAGCATTTCTAGCAATAGCAGCCGCCTTGCTTCTCGTATATACCTGGACGGGCATGTACTATCGCCCATCATCACGCGAACTTCGTCGTCTCAACAATCTGCTTCGAAGTCGCATCTATGAGCATTTCGGCGAGTCTCTCTCCGGCCTTCCCACTCTGAAGGCCTTCGGCGCAGTCCCTCGTTTTGTCGATGATAACGCGCGAAAGATTGACACGGAGAATACGGCTTACTGGCTATCGGTGTCTTGCCAGCGCTGGCTGAACCTCCGTCTAGACCTTTGTGGCGCGGCTCTTGTTCTGGCTGCAGGTTTACTCGTCGTTGGACTTCGCGGTACCATTGACCCTTCTTCTGGCGGTGTAGTCTTGTCCTACATCGTCACGGCTCAGGCTGTATTTGGCAACATGATTCGTCAAAGCGCTGAGATCGAGAACAATATGAACTCAGTGGAGAGAATGCTTCACTACGCCTACAACATTGAACAGGAGCCTGCACATCAAGTAGATGGTGTTGATAAGGAACTCAAGTCTCGCCAATGGCCGCATGCTGGTCATGTTCAGTTCCAGTCTTTTACCCTCAGCCATCGTCCTGGGCTTGAGCCTGCACTCAAGGATGTCAACCTGGACATCAAGGCTGGTGAAAAGGTCGGCATTGTCGGCCGTACGGGAGCTGGCAAGACCACCTGTGAGTATTCATTCATGTCCTTGTGTACCGACCGCGTACTAACAGTCGAATAGTAATATCTGCATTACTACGAATTACCGAACCTACTAGCGGCCGAATCCTCATTGACGGAGTCGACATTCACACCATGGGCCTCCACCTTCTTCGATCAAGCCTCTCCGTCATCAGCCAGGATGCTGTTCTTTTAGCTGGTACTATCCGCTACAACCTCGATCCTTTCCAACAGCACGACGACGAGTGGTTGCAACAATGTCTCGACCGCGTTGGGCTCGGCCAACACTCGAAAGAACAATATAAAGAAGCAGAGGAAAATGAGAAGCAAGATTCCGAGTCTAACAGTGAGGGATCAAGTCTGAATTTAGACTCAGAGGTCATAGAGAACGGCTCCAATATCTCCCAAGGACAAAGATCTCTCATATCTATAGCCAGAGCCCTCGTTCGGAAGTCCAAGATCGTGATTCTGGACGAGGCAACGGCCTCTATTGATGGCAGAGCAGACGCGAAGCTTCAAGCCATGCTGAACGAGGTCGTTGGAGACGCAACTGTTCTCACAGTGGCACACCGACTAGATACGATTGTTGCTACGTGTGACAAGGTTGTCGTGATGGACAGTGGCCGAGTAGTGGAGTTTGACACTATTTCGGAGCTGTATGCCAGTCCAGGCAGCCTGTTTAGATCTCTATGCGATGCAGCGAGGATTTCCATTTAGTCATAGGCTTACAAGCAAAATTTCAGTTCATACCTATAGACATTCTATCTAAATCTACTTAATTCGATGCTTCACTCGCAGTTTCAGTCACGCGACCAGAAGCTGGATTCACTTGGGATTACCACTGCGACAACGGAGTACCATAGATTGATAAGATCGTCCGATTTGATGAGAAGCCTCTTACGTGCACCAGATTGATAAGTGAACGATCTGCAGTCGCCAAGACGAGTGACCATGGACATGATGCATACCAGTGTTACATCAACAGCGCAGATGTCATTCTCACAACCCTGAATTATCACCGCTGCCAAGTCGTCGGTATTGATCCAGGTATAGGGCCTCAATTTAGGTAAAGTTAATGCAATATAGCCTCTAAGCAACGCGTCACGAGCCGAAGCACGAACAGGATGGCTTCTCATTGAGTTTGAGCCCGTCACATCGGAAAGGAACGGATCAAGAGATCTTCATGACAGACAAGCAATTGGCCACGCTGGTAAAACTCTCATGATGTTAGCTTGTGATTGATAGAACCCCTGATTTGTCAAGAAAACCTTGCCTCTCACACGAACCAACCAACGCCTGTGATGCGTCGGGGCGCTCCCTCTTCCTGGAATCCTGATCCATGGTAACGGCTGCATCAACGACATGCTAGCTACTGCATGGAGTCAGGGATAATCCACTGTCTGTGCAAGTATGTGATACACTGTGCTCTTAGCTAGACACGGCAGAGATCTGCATCCCGTCCCACACCACGGCCGATCCCTACTGCACACGACCATCTGATTAGATGGGCGACCAGTTGATAATCTTGGCTAACAACCAACACAAGTGGATATGAACGAGATCTGATAATTTTTCTTCGACTCGCCGGACAAACAGAAAAAGACTCACCTATTTCTGGCCCTCCCACGCCTTGGCTAACCCCACCCACGCCGGTGTATCAGCACTACTGTCGTCCGTTGTAGGCGAGCCGAGGACCGGCGAACGAGGGGTCCTGTAATTTGTACCTTGCACACTGTCTGTTGGTTCTGTCTTTTCCTCTCTGCGAAATGGGGGCGACCAAACAGCTTTTGGAAGCTGTTGTAAAAAAGTCAGACCAGACAGGCACTACCTCTGCAGATTGAAGACTTTTCCCTTTCTTCTTCTCCCGGTTCACTCGCTCTCTTTCCCTTCTTTTAATGCTACGTTGATCTGCCGTCTTGGAGCGATCTAAAGCTCATTGTCCCTCCCAAAATGTCAGCGCCTAAGCACCCCGAGGGCAGCACTGAGCCCCCCGCCCAGAACACGTCGCAGATGTTCGAGCTCAACGAGAAAAAAGACTACGACGCGTCCAACTCGCCCGTCTCCGACGATGACGCCCACAAGGAAATCGGTGTAGGACGTGTCGAGGCCTTCAACAAGGTCCTCTACCAGTCTGGCAAGAAGGGCAAGATCCTTCTCTGGCTTCTGGGTATCTCCATTGGCCTTACCATGTTCGCCTACGCTCTCGACATGGGCATCACGACTACAATCTTTGGAACGCTTGCGGCTTCGACTTTTGGTGTTCACAGTCAGCTCGGTACTGTCAATACGGCTGGTCAGATCATTCGTGCTATCAGTAAGCCTTTCATTGGCAAGCTTGCTGATATTACTTCTCGACCTACCACTTACGTCGTGGTGCTTGCTTTCTATGCTGTCGGCTTTGCTGTCGCTGCTAGCGCCTCGGGCTTCACTTCCTACACTGTTGGTATCTGCTTCACCTCGGTTGGCAAGTCTGGTCTTGATCTTCTCAGCGACATCATCGTTGCTGACTTGACTCCTCTCGAATGGCGAGGCTTCTTCAGTGCTTGCCTCTCTCTACCATTCATCGTCACTGTGCCTGTCAACGGCTTCATCGCTGATGGCTTCTATGAAGATTGGCGATGGGGTCTCGGCATGTTCGCCATCCTCGTTCCAGCCCTTCTCGTCCCTGCCATTCTTACCCTCTACACCATGCAGCGACGTGGTGAGAAGGCTGGTATGGTCACCATGGCCGATTCCAAGGACGTTCGAATGGGCCGCACTGAAGCCACGCCCAAGAACCTGACCTACTGGACCAAGCTCGCGTACCGTGGTCTAATTGACATCGACATTATTGGTCTGATTCTGCTTGGTTTTGCTTTCTCTTTGATCCTTCTGCCTATCACCTTGGCCAAGAGCGCAAAGGGCGGATGGAACAACCCAAGCATGATCGCCATGATCGTCGTTGGCTTTGTCGTTCTCATCTTGTTTGGTCTGTATGAGATGTATCTCGCCCCCAAGCCCATGATGACCAAGCGCATTGTCAAGAACCGTGCCTTTGTTGCTGGTGTCATCATTCACATCTTCAACCAGATGGCCTCTTCTGTTCGCAATACCTACTTCTCGTCCTACATCCTAATCATCAAGGAGTGGACTACATACCAGTGGACCATTTTCCTTGGTATCACCACCATGGGTCTCTGCTTGGTCGGCCCTGTCGTTGGACTGATCCATCGTGTCTCCCATCGCTACAAGGGTCTCATGATCTTTGGTGCAGCTGCCAGGATCCTCGGCTATGGTCTTCTCATCAGTCCAAACGGAATGATGACTCAGGATACCGCTCGTCTCGTTGCAGCTCAGCTCATCTTCTGTCTCTCTTCGCTCAACGTCGTTGGTGCTCGTGTTGGTGTCCAGGCCTCCGTTCCTCACGATGATGTTGCCTCTATCATCTCCATCATCACTTTATGGTCTACCCTTGGATCTAGCGTTGGCAGTGCTGTTGCGACTAGCATCTGGACTGAAGAGATGGTAGCTCAAATGCACGTCGAGATGCCCAATGTTGATGACACCACCATCGCCACCATCTATGGAAACATCAAGACTCTCAAGAAGTACGACTTCTTTGACCCCATTCGTCAGGGCTCTATTCGCGCCTACGCCATCGTCAATGGACACATTACCATCGCTTCCATCTGCTTGTCCTGCATTCCTCTCATCGCCTCTCTCTTCATGCCCAACTTCTACCTCGGCAAGCAGCAGAACGCTGTCAACAACAAGGGTCTCGATGGTGAGGTTGTCGATGTTCCAGACCAGAATGGACCGAGAGACGCAAACGCGACTCAGCAAGAGCCCGCAACATTTATGCAGAAGCTGGCTGCTCTTTACCGAAAGTAAATACTGCCAACCTTTGAATGTGAGGTCTTTATAAAAGACCAGAAGGCAACTCCCTAAGTTACGGGATGAGACTGCCAATGGAGCATTCTCAGTCTCCAGTATCTGACGCTCACTTAGCAGAATATTATCCAGAATTATAGCTACAACTACCTTAATACTATTACTACAGCTCACACTCGGTGGGTTTGTAGTCAAGTTCAACCATTTGCATGCGTCCTCAATGCTGACTCCTACGTGACTTGTTTCGACGCGTTCATAAAGTCAACACGCGCCAAGCTTTAGTGCCAAGTTTTGATCAGCTGTTTTCCGTGCACTAAGCTCAAGGCTCTCGGAACAACTGATAACCCCGTGATGAAGACCCACTGAGCTGATTATCTGATCATCTGATAACGATTTGCTCATCGTGACTATCATGATCTCCAAAACCTACAAACTTCACATCAGGGCTCAGTATGTGGTATTGGAGGAACATCGCGGCAATCATTCTTGCTATCAGCTTCCTCGGTTATGCTGAGGTTCTAGCTACCTCAGATCATTGCGGGAATGCTTGCCGACAAACATTTCGAACTCTCCGATTTGCCGATGCCCCTCCGGGCGTCTTCTTCCCGGTACAGGAATGCACAAGCCTCATTTACCAGAAGTCGCTTCATCTTTGCTGGGAAATACATTGCGCGGAGGACGTTTGGCAGGCAGAGTTTGCATCAATGAACCTGACATGTCACGATATCAGTGCTTCTTATCTTCCGCCGCACAATATCATCAACAACCTCACAGATCACGACATCCAAGCCATTACACGATTCAACGCCACAATTCCTGATCGCTCTCACGTTTATGGAGTTTTAATGCTTCCATCACAGACTTACTACGATCTTTGGGTCAGAACGCTGGTGAGAATACCAATACGAATCGGACGATGTTCTTTGTTAATGGGTACCAATAGGAAGCGCACGATTACATATGGGACTACCACAACTATTACGGCTGGGTTATGGGGATATTCTGGGGCTTGGTCATCGGAGCGGGCATTGCGTATCGGGTTTTCGGCCAATCCTTCTCAAATCAAGGTCGAAAAAGATCGTGGGTCAGCCGCAATATACTTCTACCTGCAACCCTTGGCAGACGCTGCGTACAGGACTATGGGGGGTGGGGAACATTGCCTCCGCGGATTCAGACATTGACTCTCATTCTTTTCGTGCTCGTCAACATAGCATGCAGTATACATGGATACGAGATATTTGAAGGCTATGGCTAGTGAGTGTCCGAGCAGTTGGACCTAAAAGACATGCTGACACCTGAGTTCCCAGCTACCCTTCTGTTTGGACGCAGGTGCTGCGACACGTATCTGATAGAACAGGAATTCTTTCATTTGCCAACTTTCCGCTGATATGGCTGTTTGGGATGCGGAATAACATCGTCTTGTGGTTGACAGGCTGGGACTTCAAGACTTATAACAACTTCCATCGATGGGTTGGCCGGATTGCGACTTTACAGGCTGTCATCCATTCAATTGGCTATACTATCATAATTCTGCAACGTGAGATCTTGTATCAGCAGCATAACAACGTTTGCTGACCTTTGCAGGTGGTGGTTGGAAGTACTTCTGTCAAATATGGACGTTTACCTTTTGGTGGACTGGAGAGCTGGTGAGTAGCTTGAGTCCACAATGCATGTGATGACTGACCATTATACAGGCCACTATATTCATCTGCCTCCTGGTGGGCTTGTCGGTATTCTGGGTAAGACGTGAAAATTATGAGTTCTTCCTCATTGCGCATATCGTCTTGTCGTTTTGGGTCCTTGTCACCATGCTCGGGTACGTTCAACAACCTTAAAGAAGATTGAAAATATTAACTGACGGGATACCAGACATGTGTCAATATTTAGTGGTGCCTACGATCCTCTGGTGTGGGTTCCAGCACTGATCTGGCTGCTCGATCGAATCATTCGCGGCTTACGGATCGTGGCCTTTAACCCAAAATTCTGGGAGACCAAGGCTCTGATCACTTACAACGAAGATGCACATATGATCCGCGTTACTGTTCCAACTTCGTCAAGTCTGTACAACATTGAGCCAGGAACATTCTACTATCTCATGGTGCTTAACAAATGGAACTTCTGGGAGAGCCATCCTTTCACAGTAGGAACAATATCTCAATCTGGTCGACGCACTACAGACCCTTCTGACGAGAACGCGCCCTTGCTGAACCATGGAGCCTCCAGTGAACTGAGACCTGCATTCGAAAAGTCCCAGCGAGAAATGACCTTCTTGATTCGGCCATATGATAGCTTCACTTCACGATTGAGGGAGTATGCCGAAGAAGAACGACCGAAGCCGGCGACAGTACGTATGGCTGTTGACGGCCCGTATGGAAAGACTCTGCAGCTAGATTGCTTCACAAAAGTTCTATTCATTGTCGGTGGAAGTGGGATAGCGGTCCCGTTGTCATATCTCCAGAAACTCACGACATCCTCAGACAAGCCAACACGGGTCGAGATCCACTGGGGTGTGCGACAGCTGGCTTTCGCTGTTGATGTCCTGAATCATGAACTGAGTGATGTACTCGGCAATGATAGGGTAGAGATCAACATCTACCTGACTGGCGGCGATGTCGATGGCAGGATAGCATGTGATGAGACCACCTACAGACTCGCAAAGTGGAGGTCTAAACGATTGAACGTCGAACAGATTATTGACAAAGCGTTGGAGGATGGAGACAAAGAGAGCATAGCAGTAGTCACCAGCGGTCCTGCCAAGATGGCTGATGAGAGCAGATGCGTGGTTGCGGCAAGGACAGTGCCGTCTTTGCCGCGCATTGAGTATTTTGAGGAAAGTTTCCAGTGGTGATAACTGCATTATTTAGAAGCTCTAGAGTAACATGACTTGGCGAACTGAGCAATCACGCGAGTATGACTAAGTGCATCAGCAAAGGAATGGCAATGACCCTGTCACCGTTGTGCTCCGCTATGTAACGTTGCCTCAGAGTTCAGACGAGACAATCAGGCACAAAACCTTCTGCGATCCATCATCACACGTGGCCGTACCATACTCTTGGTAAACTGCCGAGAACATCATCGACTACCGGACACACTGCCGATGAGGCTCAAAGAAACTCATATGCCGAACTCGCAGCTCCAAGTTGATTCACCCGGGCACTCGGAACACTTCGGACAACGGGGTTTGATCCGCTGCAGTAGTAACCGCTATGGGTCTCAGTGACTCTCTGTGACGCTGTCATAGGGGGCGTGTCGTATTGGCAGCGGGTATGGACAAAATCACCGAAATGCGCGTGCCAAATTGGGAGGTGGGGGTTGATATAAAGTGGCGCTTTTATGTAATTATGCTTAATCCTGACAGTGTTTCTTGGCCTCTGCACACAGTGAGTTGTTTTCTTGTTGAGCTTGTCTCGGGGCTGCGCTAGAACGAGAAAAGATCAACAGAGTGATCAGCTGTCAGCGCTACCAGGGTAAAATTCTATCTTATCAGATGCTCGTACCAAGCTTTTCACGCTCGGAGATGGACCGGCAGTCGGATGTGATCAACATTGTAGAAAGCCGTTGATGTCACTTTGATGGCGGGTTGATTGATAAAGATTAGATAAGATGAGGCAGCCAAGTTCCATCCTGCTATGGTGTTATTGCAGGGTAAACGCTTTAAACAGGTTTATGTAGATTGAACTTTGCATATCAAGCTCATTGTACATAGCTGCTGCAAGGTTTCTGATCTTGTGGTGGATAAGTTCTGGGTGCTACGTCAAGAGAGAGATATACTGTTTCCTCTCTGGATATTAACATTTTGTCAAGCTTAAGGAGCTTTTTATACTATCCTTGCTAGACATGCTATTTCCAGTTAACAAAGATCAACATGATAGGGGGAAGGGAGTGGTATATCACTAACGAATCATTACATGTTATGTGATGTTCGGCGACGCATTAAACGACATGACATTAGTAGAGAGCCGCACATAAACAAATGAATGGGTTATCTAAGAGCCATTCAATGACCTAAATATGAATCAAACTCTGGGAGCAACTTATCTAGTGTATGATGATGTAAATGACGTTCCTCCATTCCATTTGCGCTTGGATGTAGAGTATTTACATACTTCAGCATTTACTAATACCCTCGCTTCACTCTGGCTAAGTCGCCTTATCTCAATACTTAACAGAATGCCCTTGTCACATGAGTGTTTCTTCGGCCCAAGCTGTCTATTGGCAGTTATAGAGGTACTGAAGGGGCTTAAGGTTATTGCCAGTAGACTCGAATAAGAAGTTCCATTGTAATATTAATAAGGCTGTATACGTTGTTGGCAAGACATTGTTAATATTACTAATATTGTGATATTTTATAACTAGCAAGCCATACTTTATCCTCCTCAGCTACTGAGCGTGACCCAACCCACAGGCCTGTTAAAGCTATTTATAATCTGGCATCAACCTCATCTCGCATGGGTGAGACTCTTAAGTCCTTGGTAGCCTTAAACCCCGTCACCGTGTCACTCATAACCACGTTTAAGGTACTTGCCACAATAGTCGACTTTACGCTCGCCAAATGTGCCAAATTGGTCATGACCTTGCATTAAAGTCAGCGAGGGCACTATGGGTCGAGTAGAAAGCGCTCTTGGGGTAAAAGGTTTCGTTGAACATCAACGGCTTGGCTCCCGGGAGCCATGTGTACAAGTGCTTGTCCGTGAAGCCCCAGAAGCTTATATCGGTAATACCTGCGTCTAGAGCTTCTTTAACGGTGTCGCCATATATCTCGGCTTGTTGGGTTGCGTTATACGTATGGACATCCATTTCGGCAATAGTGACCTGAAGCCCAAGTGCTCTGTAAGATTCAACCATTTCTCGAATGACGCCAGGCACCAAGGGCTCGATGGTGACATGCATCTGCAGAGCGATACCATCAATGGGAACGCCTTTGTAAACAAGTTCAGAAACCATATCGTACAGTTCTTGACGCTTCTTTGGTTGCACCTCGACGAGATTCTCGTTTAGAAACAGCTTGGCGTCTGGGTCAGCTGCTCGGGCTATGCGGAAGGCGTCTTCAACCCAACCGGGACCCAGGGTGTCGTAGAAGTGATTCGGTGACAAGCCGCTGCCGTTGGTCTTGAGGGCCTCCGAGACAACGTCCCATCGATCCATCTTACCGCTGTACCGAAGCATAATGGCCTTAAAGTGATTCATGATTTCGGCACGGAGGACTTCAGGGGAAGTTATGTTGAGGAGATAGTCTGGGTTACAGCATGGCGAGAGGAGACCATGGCCCTTGACTTTCATATCATTGGCACTGGCGAATTCGACCAGACGGTCGAGCTTATGCCAATTATATTGCTCTCTGGCAGGATGGACAAAGTTCCACTTAAGTTCATTCTCAGGAGAGAGACTGTTGAACTGCTTGGCAAGGACGGCGCGAAACTGAGAGTCGTTGAGGTAGGATGGATTGATAGCCCCAGACCCAACGAGAAGGTTCTTCTTTGCCGCCTCTTCTCTGAGCGAGGTAGTGCCAGTGCTGGGAATGCAGATTGCTTCAGCAAAGGCGACAAAGGTTCCGATGATGGTTGTGAGTCTCATGTTTCTTCTGAGTCTGTGGAGGTGTTCTGATTATGCGTGCTGTTATGTAGAGCCAACTTGATCATGTCCATACATCCTTAGATATTTATGAGTTAGTAGTGGTTGTACTTTTGCCTCGTTTTCAATCTTGCCCTCCTGAAAGATGACGCGTTTACTTTAGAGAACGAGGCAGTCTACGATACGAGAGCTGAAGAACGAGATCGAAATTGGTCATCTTGGCAAGCATAGCGGCAGCGGAAAGAGAACTCTCGGTGAGCCGTAACCCATAGATGGTGAAGTGATTGGATAGCATGTACGCGGCAGATTGTCTGAAGTCGGGCAAATATCAGTGAGCATCTTCATGCAAGTATGCGATTGTGATGGATCCGGCCGTGCTACCACTGGGTCCATTCACTGGCCCAGACCGCCAGTTTCTGATTAATGGACTGTGGCTAAGTAGTTCTAGGATGGAATGGGAAAGGGGAGGTTCAATAAACGAGAGAACGAGGAACGAAGTTGAACGAGGTTAAACGAAACCTAAATGGTAAATACGAACCAATCATACTGACCACAAACGTATCAACTTCACTACTGATGCTGTCTGTGGATCTAGGCCATACACTAAGTTCATTACATTCGTCATGCATTGCAATTTCCATCCGATAACTCCTTTCGTAACGCAGTGGCTGAGACGGTCTTTATTATGGTTCGAGACTTTACGAGATTCTATGCGGGTCTCAAGCAGCACGCAACGCATTTTACCGCATCATTAGTGTTGGCTGCGCCATGCACATGATGAAAAGAAGAAGAAAAAAACAGACAGAATTGGTTTATATAATCTGTCTTGGCGTCTCTTCGTCCACAATAAGCTTTCTCTTGTTATTCTCTCTATACATTTAACCATTTCTTCGAGCTTGCCCTTTGCGCAAGATACTGCACATCGACTACAATGGCCGACAATAAAAGGAAAACCATTCGCTATGAGCTCGCTGGGGATGAATCTCCATCACTTAGTCCAGCCATCCCAACGCCAGCTTATCAGAACCTAAGAAATACAAGGAGCACCGGGGATCTTTCACACGTTGCAGAACTGCCCGGAGACTTCTCGACAGAAAGCTCATCGCCGTATACATTCGCCAGCTTTTTCGAGAATGATGTCAAAATTCAAGGTAACCTCTTCATTTAATATGCCACTTAATCTGCTAATAGAGATCATAGACGACGCTCGTGTCGAGATTGATTGTAATTCCAAGTTCGTCCGTACCCTAAGCCGCCTCTACCAGACATCGCCCGAGAAGCATGCACAACCCGAAACCCCCTCCCCAGAATATACAGAATTCGAATCAAGAAGCAAGACATGGGCCACAAAGCTCAATATTGTTATTCAAGTGGTGGGCAGTCGAGGTGATGTACAGCCATTCATCGCGCTGGGGAACGAGCTACAGCGACATGGGCACCGTGTTCGCTTGGCAACACACAATACCTTTGAAACCTTTGTTCGAGAATCAGGACTCGAGTTCTATCCTGTCGGGGGCGACCCAGCTGAACTGATGGCTTACATGGTAAAGAACCCAGGTCTGATACCTAGCATGAAGAGCTTGGCGGCTGGGGAGATTCAGAAGAAGCGCGATATGGTGCAGTGGATGCTTGAGGAATTCTGGCACTCATGTTTACAGCCAGACCCATTGACTGGTTTACCCTTTGTGGCCGATGCTATAATTGCTAATCCCCCTAGCTTCGCGCACATCCACTGTGCCCAGGCACTAGGCATTCCCGTGCATCTCATGTTCACTATGCCGTGGAGCAACACGAGAGCTTTCCCTCATCCGCTTGCTAATTTGAAGAACGTTGGAAGCGATCCCCAACTTGGGAATTACATCTCGTACACCGTGGTGGAGTGGATGACGTGGCAAGGGTAAGCTACCTGTCGCCTGGAATAACCTTCTGCTGACGGAGTTCATGGTCAGGCTAGGTGACATTATCAACAAGTGGAGAAAGTCGATTGACCTAGAGGAGGTGGCTATGTTTGACGCTCCTATGCTGACAAAGACGTTGAAAATACCCTTCACATATTGCTGGTCACCAGCCTTGGTCCCGAAACCTGTAGACTGGGAACCGTATATAGGTATGTTTGAGATGCAGGAAATGCCTTGCTACCGACAACCAACATTATTATAGATGTCTGCGGCTTCTTCTTTCGCGATCCTCCTCAATACTACCCACCAACGGACCTTGTCCAATTCCTCCAGAATGGCCCGCCTCTAGTATACATCGGATTCGGCAGTATTGTCCTAGATAATCCCGAGAAGGTCATCGGTATTATACTAGATTCGGTCGAGGTCACTGGCGCTCGTGCTATCATCTCTAAAGGCTGGTCTGATCTTGTCGGCTCTGACCAAGAAAATGTATACTGGATCGGTGACTGTCCCCACGAATGGCTCTTTCAGCAAGTCGCAGCAGTCATTCACCATGGGGGTGCCGGAACAACAGCTTGTGGACTGAGAAACGGAAAGCCAACAACTATAGTTCCTTTCTTTGGCGAGTAAGTGGAGGGGATTTCGATATCTGACATGTCTTCTTTACTAATGTTACTGCATAGCCAGCCTTTCTGGGGAGAGATGGTCGCCAACGCTGGCGCAGGACCCGCTCCGATACCTCATACAGAACTCACGGTCGACAAACTCGCTGCAGCCATTCGTTACTGTCTATCTCCACAGGCCGCAGCCGCAGCCGCGATTATAGCCGAGAAAATGTCATCAGAGGTCGGGGTTCGTGCTGCTGTACAGTCGTTTCACAAAGGCCTCCCTCTGGAGCGTATTCGATGCGATGTAATCCCAAGTGAGCCTGCCGTGTGGTCATATTCCAAGTCGAAGAACCCGATCAAGCTATCAAAGATGGTTGCAGAGATTTTAATATCCACCAATTCCATCGATAGTAAACACCTGAAGCCGTAAGTACCTAGCCTTCCCAACGTGGTTGATCATTGGCATAGCCGCTGGCTTACTCTTTACAGGTATCAGAGCAACCCCATCCAGACCGAAACAACCAGGTGGGATCCTGTTTCAGGAGGCGCGTCTGCTGTCATGGCGACAGCAACCGGAATGGCTGGCAACATCACGGGCATATTTACAAAGCCGATCGAAGAATACCGAGACGAGCAGAAGCGGCGCGCTGGAGAGCTGAAGTATACCCAGGAACGAGGCTCCCCATCCACGCAGGAAGGGTCTACAGATAAGGATCACCTCAGCGTAGAGCGCCCCTCGAACGACTCGGCACGGCCTAGGAGTGCGCACTCTGGACATCTCGCAGGCCTCATGGCTGGGGCTTCAGCTAAAAGCGCTGGTAAAATTGGCCAAACAGCAACAAAAGGAATGCTAGTGGATTTCCCACTTGCGATAACAGAGGGATTAAAATCAGTACCGCAGCTCTATGGCGGTAATGTACGCAATCATGGACCAGTGACAGATGCCAAGAGTGGCATGGTGGTGGCAGGGAAGACATTTGCGTGGGGATTCATTGATGGTCTGAGCGATGTTGTGGTACAACCATATAAAGGTGCAAAGAAGGAGGGTGCATTGGGTGCTGCTAAAGAGCTAGGAAAGGGAGCGATGAATCTGGTGACCAAGAGTGGTGCTGGAATGTTTGGATTGTTTGCATATCCCAGTGCAGGAATCAGCAAGAGTCTGCGTGCAGCTACACACAGCTCGACACGAAGGAAAATTGCCGAGGAGCGGCGTGCAGAAGGTATTTGGATGATGAAGAGTGGGACTGGGGTACAGGTGGACTGTAGTAAAGTATTGGAGGACTTTGAGCGCTTGAAACGAGACAAATAGACTGGAATTCCATACAAGCTCAGACTACCAGTCAACCTGCTGAGGTCCAAGATGACCATGCGTGGTACAATTACTTCCGCGTAATAAGCGCCAGCTCTCGGTCAGATTGAACTACAATTACTATGAGTATGGTTCGTATCTGTTTAAATACAGTGCAGCTAGTTAGTCCACATGAGTTACATGAGCCACCTCCGCCTTCTCAACCCGCTTTTGCTCAAGAGTAATCAATGTCTGAGGACGCTCTCTCTGCGTCAGCTCAGGAATGCGGCATACCACCAGACCTGGATTCTGTATGAAGATCTGGTCCATGTCCTCCAGAGTACGACGAGCGGTTTCGGGATACAGGAAGTATACGATAGGGAAATAGGAGTAGCAAAAGCCAGCAAATACTGTTCTTGGTAAGCGTCTTGTTCCGATGTAACTGGTGGATCACCTACAGAGAAAAAAGCCCCAATTGAGATTGTCGACTCCAGTCTTGGTGAACTGAGTAACAATGAAGCCGCCCATCCAGTTGGTGGCTGTGGCAGCTGCAGCTCCCCGTGTACGCCATCCAAGTGAGTTAACTTCCGAGTTGAACACCCAGGGTACCTTGGCAAAGCTGGTGCCGTAGCAGAAGTAGTAAATGAAGAAGAAGGCAGTGGTAACTTCGCCAAGCTAGGGAAGACGTTAGCTGTTTATTCTGGGCGTGGTGTCTATGTTCCATCACATACTCTCTCCTTCATACCCGGATTATGCTTGGCTCCCAGGAGAGTCATAGACACAATCATGTAGCAAGAGCCCATTGTCGCTGCTCCGTACAGCATCATCCTATCAGGGTCAGTATATCACCAGGTCCTTCGTGGGCTAGGCAGGTGCGTACTTTCGACGACCAAAGCGGTCAATGATGAACAAGCAGCAAATTGCGGCAAACAGGTAGATAGTGCCATTGACGCCAGTAAGAAGTCGACTCCGGCGCGCACTGTAGCCAAGAACCTGTTGCAACATGGTGGGGAGGTAGTATCCCAGCGCATTGACCCCTGAGAATTGCTGCATGAACTGTGTCCCGCACGATAGAAGGATCCTGCGAAGGTTTTGAGTCTTGTCGCGGCATCTGAGCATATCAATCGTCGATACGGTTTCACTGCGCTCCTGCTGAATTGTAGCTTGAATCGACCTGAACTCGGTCACAACATCTAAGTCCTCGGTGGTCGCGTTTCTGCCAGCTAGGCGTGCTATCACAACGAGGGCCTCGTCGTGTCGGTCCTTGAGCATCAGCCATCTCGGCGAGTCGGGAACAAACAATAGTGCGACGGCGATGACGCAGGGAAACAGCAGCTGGAAGCCGAGGGGGAAACGCCACTGGATGGGACCGCTCCGAACACCAAGGGCGTAGTTCATCCAATTGGCGAGGCAAAAGGCGGCGGTATTGCATAAGGACTGTATGACAACGAGCTTACCTCGGACGCGAGGCTTGGAGCATTCGGCCTGATAGACGGGACAGGTAGACGAGGTTACACCTGGCAATCGAGACGTTAGATTGGAATGCAATTCGTAAAGAAGATGGATAACGGGGACGTACCCATTCCGAATCCGTTGATGACACGACCGACTATCATCTGAGGAAGATGCCATGACACGATCTGAAGGACAGCGCCGATGAGGTTGCTTAGGAGACCAACCCAGATGGTCTTCTTGCGCCCCAACTTGTCACCACAAACAAAGGCAAAGATTGCGCCAAAGAAGGCGCCCAGCTGTCATGAGGTTGAGCATTTGGGCTTGTTCAAAAGTAGGCAGTCACTTACTGCAAAGCAACTAGACACAATCCCAGAGATACTCGCGACCTTGGTCTCGGGAAACCAGTACTTGAAGTCGGCTGAGATGAGAACTGACGAGAAGACGCCCTGACAGACCGTCGATGAGCAACTTCCTTGATCACGTACGACATGGGCTAACTTACCTGGTCGTAGCCAAACCATGACATGGAAACTGTGCAGACGCATCAGCATCGAGGGTATGGTAGAGTTACTGAGTCACTGACCAGCATTGACAAGTGTCACGCACACCAAGAGCGGCGTGCCACTGAGATTACCCAAAGCCATTGAGTGGTAGTCTTGTGAAGAAAAGGCAATGTTGAGAGGATGATGATAAGACCAAACAAAGGAGGAAGCGATGAGTTGTTGCCATTTATAATAATCACAGGGACGCCATCTCGATATCAGGCGCCTTTGCTAGTTGCCAGACATTCGGGTCTGGGGTCTGGGGTCTAGTCTGGGGAACATCGAGCTAACAGGATGTTGTGCGGGGAAGTTGATCAGTCAACCCATCGGCTGATACACGCTTCGGCGTAGGTTGCGCGAGAGCAGCGAGGGAGGAATTAAATCCGGGTAGCATTAACCGCTTCGACCAGAGCTAGTCCAGCATTGGTCTTGGATGGGCAAGGATTATTGGCGGCGGGGAAAGGCGGCAGACGCCATCACCTCTGTTATGGGCTAGCTCGTGGGGGTAGGCGGCACGTTGTCAACCGACAGCCAAGACCCCTCATTGGGGGTTTATGATGCGGTGCAAGACAAGTTATACGGGCAGTGGGCAGCACCAAATGACACATGGTCAAGATCATGAGGGCAATTTATGTAAAGTTGTATACGATAACTTGTATCCTTTTCTCACTTTGTCATTGATGCTCGTGAGCAAATTTGTTCAAGATGATTTCTTCGCCTCCCGCAATGTACGTCAAATATACATTTCCTCACACTATGATGAAACGGCTGACTGACTTTGACTCATTAGACGATACGTCTTGGTGACTGGTGCCACTGGCTTCATTGGTGCACATGTCGTCGACCAACTTCTATCCCGTGGTATCAAAGTCCGCGGGGCTACTCGATCATTATCCAAAGGAAAGGCTATGATTGATGCGAGGCCTGAGTTTCAAGAGAAGCTTGACTTCGTTCGGATTGATGACTTTGAGAATCCTGGAGGATTTATGGAGGCTATTCAGGATATCGACGCCATTATCCATGTGGCAAGTGTACGTGCCACGAAAGACCTGAAAAATACGATACATATTCTGATCTTACCTAGCCTTTCACGTATGACACCAAAGACAATGAGAAAGAATTGGTTATACCGGCGATCAATGGTGTCGATTCCATCCTTAAAGCGGCGGCTACTTCGCCGAAAGTCAAGCGCATCGTCATCACGTCTTCCTTTGCATCCGTCCTTGATGCTGGGCGCAAGGCACCACCGTACTTCACATACACTGGTGACGACTGGAACCCTCTGTCATACGAAGAGACGATCAACTCCGAAACAAGTGCCGTGATAGCATACCGAGGATCCAAAAAGTTTGCAGAGCTCAAAGCTTGGGACTTCATCGCCAAGGAGAAGCCCTCCTTCGACCTGGTAACCCTCTGCCCGCCCATGACGTTTGGTCCCATACGCCATCCCGTTGCGAGCGTCGACGCGCTGAATGAGTCAAACAAGATGCTCTTCAAGATAGCCAGCGGCGAGACTCCGCTCCCGGTTGCCAGGGTGCCATTCTGGATCGACGTCCGCGACCTTGCCAGAGCTCACGTCGAGGCACTTTTGCGGCCTGAGGCAGGCGGAAAGCGATATATCCCAGCGTCGCCTGAGAGGTTCACATACAGCAAGGCCGCTGGGATTATTGGATCGCATTTTGCCTGGGCGGCAGAGAATGTGTCGAAGGAGGTGCAGGCTCCCGATGAGTCTCATGGTGTGGATGGGGAGACGGCTGGTCGGGAATTAGGTCTTGATTACATACCTTTCACAAGCACTGTTGTCGACTTGATCACGCAAGTAAGGGATATGCAAAAGCCATGATTGTTCGAACTGAGAAGCTTGGCACTGGATTACGAAAGCTGGCTCAAAGGAGCAAGTTTGGTTCCACCCCCTGTCGACATTACCTTATAAGATTTCACCAGGATCTCTTTCCTAGTGTTAACCCAAGCTTTTTCTAAATTATAAAGACAGGCTACTGAAAAGGCAGCAATGTAATATACGTTTTATACGTGATGTATTGAAATATATCTAAACAACTATAAAGTTTTACACATCATGCTAGAGATCCTTAAACTCAGCACCATTTCATATAACGAAATGTTCAGATCGTACAAGGCGTATGAGTAAACACGGATAGGCAGTAGTGATAGCCTAAGCAGAAGGCGGGTATAGGCGGCATGAACGAAGAGAGTTACGTCTATGCCTTGAATAGTTTAGTGCATTAGGAAATCTAAACAATCTAACGTAGGGTATCTTGACAGGTAATTGGTAATTTATAAGGAAAATTAAATACTTGGCCTCCCTGCTCTTAGTTTTCCATACTTACCCTATGCTCAATCTGCAAAAGAGAACAAAGAGAGCTATTTTATATGTTGTTTGAACAAATCCTTTTCTTAAGGCCCTACATTGAGTATGAGATTACGCCGTGGCGTGAGGTACCCCAATGAATACCTAATTATCCAGTCGTAATCCACGCCAGTGCACCAGCCACTCATGCCTGGTATCTTATTACTCCTCTATCTATAAGAAGGTAGTCTTATTAGTTTATAAGATATAATATTATACTGTTTCATATTTATGTCCCAATAAATACAGGGTATTTACAGCCATTAATCTTGCCAAGGCATACATAACCGGTGCATTGTAAATCCGGCCCGTTGGATGCGGGGTGTGACTGTTTTAGACATGCATTCATTATTCACTGTATCATTGTTTTTGTCGACTATGTTCGATTTCTAGACTCAAAAATGAGCTTCAATCGGCAGAGGGTAGCACTGGCATGTACCTATTGCCGCCATCGGTAAGCTGCCTGCCAAGGAAGACAGACGCGCAAGTTGCTAAGCAGCACTAGAAAACGGCGATGTGACGCCACCAAACCAAGATGTAATAATTGCACCAGGTCAGGAGCGGACTGTCGTTACGATGATGGCCCCTCGCAGAGGTATAGCTACAATCTGTCTTCAATATAGCCTCTAACGATTGTCTAATAGAATCGATACTTCTGGGGGCACAAAGGAAATAATCAGTCGGTTGAAAGATATCAAAGACATACTGGCCGAGCCACAGCAGCACTTAACAGCCTTATCATCCAGGAACAATACTCAGCCAACATCTCACGTCAACTTACCGCAAGGCGCTCTATTAAATGCAACTGATGCATCGCCAATGAGTGCTTCTACAAATGGGACGCAAGCCATCGACGACGAGCGTCCACAATTCTCTAATGTAAGAGAGCCGGACATAGCATCTGAACCGATGAATATCCCGGCCGAGCACAAGACCTCTTCAAGTTACCTCCTCGGTCTCCCAGCTGTGAAAATGCTAGTAGGTGAATATCCAACAAACCTATTCTTCCTACTAGAGAGCCAGAGTCCTCTGCCACCGGAGCTGTCCCCAGAGCAGTCGCAGAATCCGCTGCCTCCTTTCCAAATAGAACGGTCGGTACTTGACCACCTAGTTGCCACCTTCTTCTCGTCAGTACACGTTAGCCATCCGGTACTGGATCAGGCAGAGTTTACAGAGATCTACGAGAGATTCCTGGACAAGGGGGCGGACTCCAGCACAGAATCAGCTTTGTGTATGACAGTCTTTGCTCTTGGTGCTGTTTCCAGCCAAGCAGTAGGTTCATGTCATCCGGAAACTTCTCCCAACGGTACGCAATATATGAAATACGCTTTACCAACGCTCATGCTCCGCTCATTATGGTTGTTTTCCTTCGATCTCACATTAGCTCAAGCACTCGTTCTAGCAAGTGTCTATTTTGCATACATTGTCCGTCCGCTTCATAGTTGGCGACTAATATACTTGGCTACTAATCTTTTACAACTAAAACTTTCAAGGTCAGGGCCCCATACTATCACATGGTTAATCGCTAAACATGCTACCAGCTTGGATTGCCAAAAGCAAACACTGAATACAGAAGTCGATATACTGCGGCTATTTTGGTCTTGCTTCATCATCGAATGCGACAGACTCGCTGAGCTGGAACTCCCTAGAAGCAGTCTTCAACAATTAACTGATGATGCCAACCTGCCCCGATGTGGTAATCTGGATGATCTACACATGACAGCCTATCTAGCCGAGATATCCATCCGACGACTTCTGAATCGCATACACAACTCCCTATACCCAAGAACACCAAATTCTCTCAACACCTCTCTTTCTTCAACCTCACTTATGACACCAGAAGAGTTTTCTATCGACGAGCTGACTTCGATCACCTCTGTCTGTGAAGAACTGCACAGTCAACTCGACTTATGGCACGCAGCCATCCCCGAGCAGTTCCGACCACCACTGAATCTTGAGGAAATAGACAACGACAGGATGTCCATATTGAGGATTCGATACTATGCCGCGAAACATATCATATACCGACCTTTTGTTCTCCATGTTACAACGCACAAAAGCTCACAGATTTCGAGTGCCATTATCGAAAAGGCGGGCATTTGCATTGAAAGTTGCAGTTTGTATCTTTACCACACCTCTAAGATTCTTCGTGGTCCCAGTCAATACACATGGACGTTTGCATTGTCGTAAGTAACCTCCATTGGGCTGCATTGTCTTGTACTAAATCACCAAGCCAGGTCGCTTGGGGCGGTGATTATACTGACATTGTCATGGCTCAATTCTGAGCTCCGGCACTTTATTCCTGACATAGAGAGCCTTCAAAGCCTGGCCATTGATAACCTGAGTCAATGGAATGTTTCCAGTATCTCCGATGTTTTGGCAATACTTAAGGAGATAAGGAGGAAGACACGTCTTCGAACAAGGGTCTAGGAGATGCAGGTTCCTGATGACAAGGACCCATATAACTGCCCGGATTATATGCCAAAGTACTATAAAAGAGATCAAAGTGTGAAAACATCTTGATGGATGTAT
This sequence comes from Fusarium lyarnte (nom. inval.), assembly GCA_014898885.1. Taxonomy (NCBI): domain Eukaryota; kingdom Fungi; phylum Ascomycota; class Sordariomycetes; order Hypocreales; family Nectriaceae; genus Fusarium; species Fusarium lyarnte (nom. inval.). The sequence continues at coordinate 70,577 of JAAVUB010000099.1, forward strand.
AAGAGGAGTCGGTTAAAATGCTATAGCTCGCCACCCGTGGGCTGCGCGATAATCTTCAAACCAATCTCAGATGTCCAGAACTTGCCATCAGGATAAGTATACTTCTGGAGAGCTTCATCAGTGTAGCCTGTCGAGTATCCTGGTGCCAATGGCGTGACGTAGTGAGTATTGACAATCTTGGAGGGATATCGCAGGTTTTCCCGGTGGCTGTCGGCATTCTCCAGCATTGACTTGCGTCCACTGATAGCAACATAATCAATCGTGCTGAGATGGGATGTGAGTTCTGTCAAACCCATTGCGCCATTATGTGGAACGCACGGGACATTGAACTTGAGAGCCATCAGCATGACCGCCTAGAACGAGGATCATTAGCCTGGGACGTGAATCTGCTTATACAGATTCACTCACAAGACATTCGTTGACGCTACCGAGTCTAACGGCATCGATTTGTGCAACGTCAGTTGCTTCAGCCTGCAATAACTGCTTGAAAGTGACTCTGTTCTGTGCTGCTTCGCCTGTGGCAACACCAACTCCATACGGCTTCAGCGCCTTGCGAATCGCTGCGTGTCCCAGCACGTCGTCGGGGTTTGTGGGTTCTGCAGCATAATCAGGAATGTATGTCCAGTTGGCTGAAGAGAATGAGGCCTACCTTCAATGAACACAGGCTTGAACTCCACCAAATGCTTCATGTACTCAATAGCCTCGGGTACGCTCCAGACCTATTCCGACGTTAGTCACAGCTATCATAAAGCGGAGTGACCACTTGCCTGATTAGCATCGATCATGATCTTGTAGTCATTATCGTAGCCCAAGACGTCTCTCACAGCAGACAATCTTTCTCTATCGGCCTCGATGCTGGTCCCGACTTTGAACTTGAAGACCTTGTATCCCTGGGCCAATGTCTCATGCAAAACCTCCTTCATCCTATCACCAGAGAATGCCATCCACCCCGCGGATGTTGTATAGGCCGGCACGGCAACATTATCAAAAGCTTCCTTCAGGCGGTTTTCCTTGCCTTTGGCAGTCTTTTGAAGCATACTGGTGGCCTCTTCTGGTGTAATGACGTCGGTGATATACCTAAAGTCAATGCAGCGGACAATCTCCTCGGGGCTCATCTCACACACGATCTGCCATACCGGAAGACCTAATATCTTGCCCCAGAGGTCCCAAACAGCATTGAGCACGCCAGCAACAGCCAAATGCGTCACGCTCTTCTCAGGACCGATCCATCTATACTGGGAGTCGGAGACCATATACCGCCAGGTCTTGCCCATATTACGAGTCAGCTCATGCATTGTCTTTCCAACTACGCGTTTCGCGAAGATTTCCAGAGCCATGCAAATGAGTTCGCTTCCTCGACCGTTACTGAAAGCCTGTATGACCATTAGCAGCAGTTCTGAAGGTGTCGACCGCAAGGGGCCTGACAATGCCTTCACCGATCAAATCACCATGATTGGTATGAAGTTGAATGTATGGATGCGACCCATTCGTGCCAACATGCATAGCGTCTGAGCCAACTCCGTCTAGACTAGTGGGAAATCTGATGTCGGTAACGGTGAAGCTGGTGATGGTGACATCGTCAACTTCTAACGGTGTTTTTGAGGATGGCATTGTAGCAGCGTAGACAGGAGAAGAAACAGGTCCTGGTACTTCAAGGTTGGAACCTACGATTCGATTTGTACATCATCTTGAGATGACGAGGGGCCTTTTAAAGTGATTCTAACCTGTCCCGTAATGGCAACAGAAAATGCGGAAGCCCGATCCGCAAGTGAGAGAGAGGATTGCGGGGTTCAGCGCAAACCAGCGGGCTTATCTGCCGACTATCCCCGCTGGCTGTAACGGTTGCCATCTATTTGCTCCCCTGGCAATACTGGCCAATGTGGTTAGACAAAAGGACCGGATAAATTCTTGTCCAGAGCCCGAATTGATATGGAGAGCTGTGAACGAAAGAACTCAGGTGAGCTAACCAGTCCGCGTATAGTGCTTCGTGGCGCAGTAGGCGTCTTCCGTCAGCGGCTGGTGAGGTCTTTGGGCGCTTAATATAAACCCAGTCATTCCCCTTCAACTTTCGTTTCCCCGCATCACAATATCTACAACTTGTTTGACCCCGGCACACTTAAACAAACATCTCCATTACCCTGGCCAGAAATGCCCTCTGCCCTCGACCTCACGGGCAGCGCCGAATTCGAGGAGCTGTTGCAAAACTGCAAAGTTATTCTCCTCAAAGCAGAGGCTACCTTATCTGCACTCTACAACAAACGCGCCTCTTTCAAGAAGATATCTGATAAATAGGATTATGGGATTGGGAAATTCACCATGGCGAAATGGACTACTAGCTATATTCTTGGGATTGCTTATGTGTATTGGGTTTATAGAAATGTAGGCAGTACTTGTCACCAAGCCTACTGTGAGTGAGTCAAGAAACGGCACTGTTCAAGACAAAAATTGGCAAGAAAGTTATATGCACAGACTTGCACAATTGCAACTACGTTTAACGCGTTATGTTATGCTAGCGCGTTTGTGTAGTTATAATAATAATTATTTAGCTCGTTAACATTATATACAGATTTTCGTCTTCTAATTAAAATACACTATAGACAACACTTCAATGCTTCATAAGCTTAATATTACACAGCCGGCCCTCAATGTAAACAACATTCGTAGTTCGTTTAGCCACTACCTCCACATGCAATGTACGCATTGACAGAGACCGGTTCCCTAAGGAAGCGCGACATAGCTGGCGAGAGACCAGCGCTAGGCGCGGATGATTTAGTGGTGTTATTACTGGACGGGTCAGTATAAGTGGTTTAATGGGATATGTCAGACAAACCTTGTGACAGAGGAGGATGACCCCTGGTTTGGTAGCATTGAAACATTTGATGGTGGGGTTGGCATTGTTAAATAAAATAGACCGAGTATTTGTGACAATGTTGGTCAGATTAATCTTTTCCAGATTGCCGAACTTGTCCAGTTGGGAAGACCTCACATGATTTTATATACCAGCCTGAAGTTTTGTATTACTGTATTCTACTTTGCAACTCATTTACGACTTAGCTTTCCGTCATGCGCAATCAAGATTACAATCAAGCTACTGTTATTTACTATATGCTTTTGCTCAACCTTTATTCTACTTTCTACAGCACTGAATGTTTGCGGCCTGTTGTTCTGCGATCCAAAGTTATGCGCATGCGCAAAACTGCAGACGAACCCCACCACCATTTTTCTCAACCCCTGCTTAGCCTATGATAAGTCTGCCCCCAAATGAGGTGATGGGACATGCAAGTCACCTGAAAGAGCGCCTTGTAGGCTGCAGTTTGCGAACCATGGCTCAAAAAAAAGCCTTGCCGGCCGCTCAAGGCGACCCAGGGGCGGTCAGTAGCATTAGCAAGACATGGAGCCACTTTACAATTGTCGTTTTTTTCTCCTTGTACAACTCACCACAAAACCCGCGCATTTTAACTCTTTCCTGGTGATTGTAGTGTGTAGGTGTAACGCCGTTGCCTTGGCCCTGCAACTACCCACTGTTATACCCGCCCGCCATGTCCTCGTCTATACCACCAGCTGCCGACGTGGCACCCGGGACCAGCCCTGAAAACAGCCAGCAAACCACAGATGCAAAGCCCCGATCCTTGCGCGAGCGCCTCAAGCACAAAGGAAAACATTACTTGAACAAAGCCCCGGGTTTGCTCCCCCCTTACGCCAAAGCACGGCCTTCCTCCCGGTTGATGTCTAATACCCTCAAAGAGAAGATGGCCGTTCTATGGAAGGATGGAAATACCTCGTCGACAGCGGAAAATGACCTGGATACTCCGGAGGACAATCACTCTACCGATTCGAATATACAAAACGTGGTACAAGCCGTGCCGACCGGATTACAACAGCATCCTGTAGACCAAACAGTCTCGTTGTCGGCAACGACAGACAGGACGAACGGAGAGAGCCCCGCCGCCAAATCCGAAAGCCACCGCAGATGGATTAAGGGCTACCCGGGAGTCAGAAGGAAACGAGTTACCTCGACGCCTATCCTGCCTCTACAGTTAGGTGAGCTTACGGGAGTGGGTAGCCAGTACGATGTTGCCAACAGGCCAGCATCAGCGTTGATCTGGGGCCCGTATAACATAGATTTGAAAGGTGAATTCATGCCCAATTTCTACTTAGCTTACCTCTGAGTATATTAACTGTGGACTCGAAAAAGACGATGTTATACGCCGGCGCAGCCTGGTATGTAGCCACTTTGTACTTTACTATGCTCTAAATGCTGACATTTTGCCCCAGAGTCAACCAGTGACTTCAACTTGCGACACAGACATCCCTGAGTATGGCCAAAAATTTTCTTTTGCTAAATACAACCCATCCGAACTCGACCTTCTACGGAGGCTTTCGGAAGACACATTCCAAGCCTCGACGTCTGCCCGAGACTCCACCTTTAGCTTTACACGGCCTTCCTCTATAATTTCAGCCGCTAGCACTTACGACTCGTCCATTGGCAGGGCCAGTTCCACGCCTTCTCGCCGACGATCTCTTTTCAGAAAGACCCTGTCTTCTTCCTCATCTCTCAATATATACCGAGATTCGCTACGTAACCATCGAGATCACGACAAGACTCCCGTGCCGCCTATTCCATACCTGGACCCGCAAACCAAGGAACGACTCTCAGCATCGGCGAATATCCCAGTATACCAACAGCTTATCGCTGCCTCAGAGCCATCTGACTCGATCGCGTCACTTGTATCAGCCAAGGACAGCTCGTTGACTGTGTCTGATCAGGTGGCTTTGGCTGGTTGGGTTGCCCAGCAGCGTCGTCTGAACAAAGGCTTGCTCCTCCCTTCACCATTCCATACACCAAAAGTACAGTCGCCGCTTGTTAGTGGACGATTTCAGGTTGAGGAGAATCCCGACGAAGACTTGAGCACCATTGAGGAGCGCCTCTCAGATGCAGGACCTCCGAGTGAGTCCATGCGTAGACTAAGTATGGACGATCACGTCGATAGAGGTCACCTCTCTACCCCACGGAGTCATCCAGCCAAAGCAATGGTACCATCTCCAGGGACGAGAACCGAGACCACACTGGATACTAGTTCTATGGGCCTCTCTAGCAAGGATGATACGGAACATGGGTTGACTCCGGACACATCTGTGACTGAAACTGATACAAGCGAAACCGACGAGTCTATGTCTGACGTCTCACGGCAAACGGATGAGTCATTCGAAGAAGCCTTTCTCGCTTCTTCTTTAGACCCAGCCCTACTAGCTTCTGTCACCGCCTTGAAGGATATGGTTACCGCACTGGTTGTCCAACGGGTTGTCGACTTGGTGAAAGCTTGTTCGCCAGAACTCAATCAAAATACAGGGGCTTCTGACTCTGCACATTCCAGTGGCCAAAGTGGTCCACCGGCTGAAAGTGATGGCAATGGCAAGAAGAGGGGAATCGACGATAGAGAGAATGAAGGTGACAATACCAATGCTGGTGGCAGAGGAAACGGAGACGATCATGAAAAACGTCGCAAGACAGAAAGTGCGCCGTCAGGATCAGTACCAAATCTCGCCTGCCCCTTTGTTAAAGAATATCCTGGAGAGAGATGGCCTCGGTGCCAAAAAGGCTGGCCGAGCGTTCATCGGATAAAGTACACAAGCCTGCCTGCCAAGGTCAAGACACGATTTGCTGACGATAATAGGGAGCATATTTACAGATCTCACAAAGCGCCTATTTATTGCAAGAGGTGTTTTAAAATAGTCAAGACGGAGAAAGAACTCGATGCCCATCTCCGTCAGGACCCGGCTTGCGAAGTCGTCAGTCCATCTAGAAAAATGCCAGGTATCGATAACGAGACGAAAGAGCGTCTCAAGTCAAGACGGGGCATCCAGAATATTTCTGAAGAGGAAAAGTGGAAGCATATGTACAAAGTTCTATTTCCCAACACCGAAGATATACCATCACCATGTAAGTTCTCTCCGAGATATTTGCTCTGAATCGTTCTATTGACCTGTGTATAGATTGTGACTTGCAAATACTCGAGGCGCCCATGACTGCAGAAGCCCGAGCTCAATATCGCAGCTTTCTTCGACAAGAGGTTCCTGCTCGTGTGATACGAGACATAAACGCCAACGTTCGAAATATTCCCGGGTTTCAGTTTAGCTCTGAAGTGTCTGAGCGCTCACTCTTTGAAATGGTGTCTTCTGCAGTCTGGAATGCATTTGACGAGGTCTTGCCGAGCCTGTTACCCTCGACCGAGCCCAGGGATCTACGAATAAGCGCTACCCCAGTCACCGAGGTTCTGGCAGAATCTCAGGATCAGGCATTGCCGGTTCCCTCCTTTGCTTTCCAGGACGAGCTGGACTTTTTAAATTCACAGCGCGATCATCCCATTGTCGAAACAGAGGCAGCAGAAGACTTTAATGATATAGGTATAGAGGATCCAATTGCTAGCTTGGGCATGTTGGATTCCGGAAATACTGTAGTCAGAAATCTGGATGTTGCTGAGTTTGGACAATTTGGGAATGGTTCTAATCCTGTTATTTGCGACTTTGACTTCAGCCTTCTGCCATATTAAGATACACCAAGGATTTAATACTGCATTATACTCAAAACCTTTCTAAACTTAGACCACGCTTATATGAACTACTTTGCTATAATAGTATGTCTAAACAAATAACTTCAGCTTCTTACTTTTAGCTCCTTCTCTCTTGGCTTCCAAGTTTTTAGCATCTTGAGCAGCAATAATATCCTCTCCAGTTATAGCAAACTCCACCATGCTTTCAGGGGCAGGGAAAAAGTGGTTGAGGATGTAGTAGAAGACGCCAGCAGACAAGAAAGAGTAAATGTAACCGATGTAGAAGCTATGAAAGAATTTTAGTCAATATGCATTGTCATGATAGAAAAGAGTAGGATGGAAAGTCAAACTTACAGGTGTTGACCTCCTGTCGATACACCAGTACTGCTACCACCCGCTCTCACAATGTTATCAACAAAGCCGGGAAGAGGAGGGGTACAGCCAATGAAGAAGGCAACCACAGCACGCCAGTTGGTTCCCCATTTCTGGGAGTAGCGGTAGATGCCGTGGAAGTTGTACATGTCCGGGACCGAGACTTTGCCTCGGCGGAGGATGTAGTAGCTGGAGAAGGATTGGAGTCAATAAACTTATACAGGGTTAGAGTGAGATAAAAGCAGGGTGCACGTACTCTGTCATGATGATAGAGGTCATAGGACCCAGGAAGATGGTATAGCCGTTTAGAAAGGCGATAAACTTTTGAGCCGAGGCCAGGATTTTCCACTGCAAGATGAGGTCAGCCATTGAGCAAGCCCATGCCTGTTTTTTGCTGAATAGCAGGTTGTGGTGAAAGAAACTGAGTGTAGTGACTTACGGGAACAAAACCCCAGCTACCAATTACGGCAGCAAGAATCTGACCACGTCGGATGTTGATATAACGGGGAGCAAAGGCCATCAAATCATTCGCGGCACTAATGGAGTTGGCGGAAATGTTAATACCAAGCGTCACGATTATCAGGCCGATGGCGCCGAAGGCAGCTGCAGCACGGCCGCCGTGGGAACCAGATTTCATCCACAAGCTGATGATATCGATGGGGTTCCAGAGAACCTCGCCGTAGGCTGACTGAGAAGCGGCTGCGGTGAAAATGCCAAGGAGACCGACGATGGCTGATGAAACTAATTAGCAGTTTGAACAGGACGCGTGAAAGGAGAATCATACTGAAGATGAAGGGAATAACGATGGCCTGCACGTTTTGAGCGCTGGGCTTGTTGGCATATCTCGAAAAGTCGGCAATATTGAGACCGAGCGTGGAGTAGTTACCCAAGACTCCGTTGAGATCTAGAGTGTTTAACTGTTAGTGAATACAAGATAGCATCGAAACTGCGTCGCTCACTGTTGAAGAAGGCCCATGCCAGAGTAGCACCATGAATAGTAGTTCCCTTGGTAATCACAGTGCTGTGACTGATCGTTCCACCGGCCTTGTGCAATGTGTCACCAAAGACAGCCAAGAAGATGATGGGAGCAATGACACTCTTGAAGGCGAAGAAGTATTGAACCTGCAATTGTCAGCTCAATGGCTAGCTCATGAGGGCCGTAGAGAGTAGTACCTTGGTGTACGGGATACATAAGAAGGGAAGCTGGAGGAGGAAGTAGAGCAGAAATCCAACCATCCCTGCAGTGGTGATACCCTGAGATTCTGGAATGTGGTTCGGGATGTTGGCAAAGCTCGGCCAGATGGCAGTCAATAGAACGGTCATGCATTGACCTCCAGTCGTGGTTTGCACACTGCAATACATCTTTTAGTCACTAGCCTTAAAGCATCAAGATCAAAGTGCACTTACCCGAGCCAGACAATGGCAAGGACACAGCGGGACAGGACAACAAAGTAACTGAAGTAGTAGCCAAAGGGCATGCGAGCGAGAACCGGGAACGGGGTGTGCAGCTGTGAATACGTCAGTCGATGAACAGCCACGATCATGAAGCGCGAAACTTACAATAGCTCCTATTCTTCCATTGACCGTAATGACGAGGCCCATGAGAAAGTTGCCAAGAACACAGGCTCCAATCGCCATTCGCCAACTCAGTCCAACGGCGATCATCGACGAAGCTACACCATGAAATCAGCGATTCGCGCTCTTCCAATTGACGTCGCAAGCTTACCAACTTCCCAGTTCGACACAGCCCACGCATCAGCCATCCAATACGCGACGTAGGCGCCCCAATTCCATGTTCGCTTCGAAGGGGGGATCGGGTCGAAATCGGCATTGGAGGCATTCTTCGTCGTCGCAAAGGAACTCTCTTCCTGCTCAACCTCGAGGCTGAAGTTAAACCCGAAGCGTCGCCTCACCGGGCCGACGTGCCCCGGTTCCGAGTCGGAAGTGATGGCGATGTCATTCTTGGTGTCCGAGCCGTCTGAATGCATCTTGGCTTGAGTGGCCGAAAGCGCAGCAAAAAGTCAATTAGTGGAAGCACAAGAGATATTCAGATGCATAAAACAAATGCCAAGTGTTTTAACGCGAAATAAATAGAGGGGAGTCTGGAGTCAATGTCCAGAGGATCACACGACAAAGCTTATCTCTGTAATCGATAATCGTAAGCCACATTGATAAGCCAGAAGGAATGCAGGTTAGCTTTATCGGTGACAAAGTTTAATCCGTGACTAACCACAATCCAGCCAGTGAGATCCATAAACATTATCTTCTGATGATACGCTGAGGTGTGACCAACCTCGGAGATCTTACTTGATCTGATCTTATTGGACAATCAGGTCTCAGCTCAGACTGTCAGAGGGATCAAAAAGCATTGATAGCGCGTGGCCGGCGGCCCGATGCAGCTGCATTATCCGTAGACGACGCTGAAAAATAGTCGTTCGAGATCTCAAACCCATGACCCCATGATCCGATCTGGCGACAACCGTGGGGTCGAGTAAAGAGCCTCGAGGGTTCATTGGAGTAACCGCTGTGGCGGATCATGAGGTGGGGGGGACGGATAAGCGGCTGGCACGCCTAGCCTAGATAGGTGCACCTAAACCAGAGACAGCAGCCCGGCGGCTGCTGTTTCTGGGTAGTGCAGAATTAGATAGGTTCTGCTCTTAAATGCTTCATAGTTGCATCGCCTCAACTAGTTATTGATATGAGAATACCTCGGTAGTATCTAATAACTCTAGATGCCCGTCAATACCCGCCAACCAGTAGAGGACGACATGGGGGTATAGCTGCTGTAAGAAAACAGCCAAGATCCCGTTGTGCTCCGAATTACTTATTAAGCGTACTTGGGACAAAACATCGCACTCGTCGAACAGAAAATCAGCGTTTCACTTATCAGTGAGTTGCAGGATATGGTTAAGACCAGCCTCTATATTCTCGGCCTAATTGCCTCTGCTATCAGGGTCTTGCTGGTGCCAGGACTACCGACAGGCAACATTACGGTCTCGAGTCCCTTGCCTTGAATAATCTTATCGAAATTAGCTGAATCCTTGACCTGACCCTTAACAAATGGCGTGACGAGGACTTTGTAGCCTGATGAGAGCACTAAAATTCGAAAATGCATCGCCATTCCAGATTATACGAATCACCTGATCCCCAGCTTCCAAGATCGCTCTGAGCATTAGACCTATTCTTTTTCAACGTCGCGTTCATAATAGCTTTTAAAAGCCTCCTTCTCCCGCCTATTTGCCTCTCTTCTCAGCTTTTCCGCACAAGACCTGTGCCACCTATCCACTTCGGCATCAGTTTCTAGTGGGAAGGATTCAGCTGGTATTTCAGTCGGGAAAGGCTCCTTCGTCAGTGGATTTATGAGATTCCAGTTCCTTACAGCAAATTGGCAAAAAGGAACATGTTCTTCAGGGCCAAGAAGCATTTCTAAACTCTCCCATCTCGCAAAACCGTTGAGTGTCAGTGCAGGTATCGATGGCGGTGCGAAGCTGTCTTTATCAGGCATTAAAGTGTGTTCGCAGCCCGTTACTTGCCAGATGTAAGATATTGACTCAGAGGGCATGTCGAACAAGGCTAACAAATTGACGTGTTAGAATAGCGAAGGGAAGTAAGGAAGTTGGTTTAGGTCATACAATCGTAATCGCCGCCTACAGCTTTGTAGAAACTGGCCAGCTTATCAGGCGTGAGCCATGGAACATCCGGATCCCCAATGTTATCCTTCTAAGGCACTAGTTAGATAGTATTAGCATTGGGTAAAGTCTTCTCACTATGTATGTCCCCATGGCGTGGAGAAGAGCAGTAAAGAGCCGGGTTGGCGTTTTATCAGGCTCGAACATATAACCCCAAAATGCTAGCAGGTCGTTTGTAGGCTCATTGACGGTCTCATTCTTCAAGGATGGATGAGCGGAGGTTGTGTCTTCGCTGGACTCAGCATCGGAATTCGAGTCATCGGAATCCCAGTCATCAAAAGCCCCTCTCGGTAAGGCAGCAATGGAAATTTCTTCAAGATGCGTGCTGAGATGTGATAAAAAGTCCTCTTTTGTAGCATGAGTATTGACAAGGCACAAGGGACAACACTGGCCTTGTGATATCCTCTCCGCTTCGTGTTCAATCTTCATGTGCCGGATCCACTTATGCTTTTCTGAAAAAAGGGTAAAGGCGTCTGTACAATCGGGTGTCGTGCAGTTGTACGGCGATAGATCCCTTATAAGATGTTTCCTGGAAAGGATGGTTAGGTAGTCTTCGAGGCTTGACGGTTCAAGGAGGGGTCTCACCTCCAATCCACCTCTTTCTTTATTACAACCATTAGGCCACAGCCAAAACACTCAAATGGCTGTCCAGCAACCGCTTCTGCAGTCAACTTCGGCACCCAATCTGGGTTCTTCAAGCCAGTACTAGACCGCCGAGAAGGCATGTATGAAATTGGAGGTTTTGAAAACGTTGGCACAGAAGTCCCGAGGCCAGAGTCCTTCCATATAGTTTCACCAGCGATAGTAGTTGCTTCGCAGGCTTGAGCTTCACCTTGCGTCTGAGCTTTCGCCTCATTGGCAACCACTGCTTCTTTTCTAGCTATAATTTCTTGATAACGCTGCAAATTCAACTTTCCTAAATGGTCAACAACTTTTGTGTCTCCAAGTGGAAACTTATCGCGAATGATGCCGGCGTAGAGATGATGAGGTTCCAGAGATTCGACCTGGACGCGCTTTGGATTATCATAGTGCGGATCAGGTACGGCGCTTGCTAAAGTCTCAGTGAGATCGACCAAACAACGCATGAAAATTTGTAGATCTCGAACATGACTTTCCATTTTGTTACACCCTGTTGCTTCGTCTGTGCTATCGTCGCTTTCGGAATCCGCTCGTTCGACATAGTCTTCGCTCTCGACAGTAGCTTTGGCAGCATCCAGAAGAATGTCCATATCTGATTCACGGATAATATTGACAGAGGTCGACAAGTCAAAGGCTATCGGCACGATACCTGAAAATGGTTAGATGAAGGGAAATATCCATGACTTGAGCTGAGAAATATACCTCTGGCCAGGGTGAGGCCCATGAACCTCAACGGAGAGAGCGTGGCTCGGAGCAGCTTTCTTGATATTTGCAGAGTTGCATCAAGAGCACCGCTCTCAATGTCGTTAGATTCGCCCCAAATGACCAGAGATTGAAGGACTCTCATCAAAGCTCTTTGATGAATTGAAGACATAGTATTTCCGTTCTTGGCCTCTTTCAATGTGTGAATGAGTACCTCGACATTCGCTTGGAAAAGTCTTCCAACAATACCAATGTCCTCTGGGATCAAGATATCATCTTGATGGGGAGCTCTGCTGCAAGGATCGGGGAATTCCATCGTTCCACTCTAAGGGATCTTTGTACCGGAAAAGGGTCTGTCTATCGTGCCGGTTGTTTTGCCTATTTATATAATTATCAACAAGTTAAAGATAATGCCAGGACTCATGCAGCCTTCACAATGGGGTGAAGTCTTACAGCACGTGCAAGGCGGGCAGGAAAATGATTGGTAACCATTCATCCACGTTCGCCCAGCCCCTCATCAGCTGAACCGAAGCAAACCTGCAGACATCACTCATCATTCTGTTTCATCAATCGATTACGAATCATGGCAGAGGTCGCAGGTCTTGCCATCGGTGTTGCTGGAGTGCTGCCGGTTATTGTCCAGGGCGTGGTCGGATATCGCAAGATTCGCACGATCCTGGCCCAGGTTCGAGCCTGTTCCAGTGAGCTTCGGACTCTTGAGATTGATGTCGAGGTACAGGAAGGCCGATTTCTCAATGAATGGGAGTTGGTCCTTCATTCGGCCGCCACTGACGATGATAAACCCAAGGGCCAGACAGCCAGGGCCATGATTGAAGACCCAGATCACTGGATGTGGAGAGATACGGAGCTGGACAACAGACTCAGGAAGTGTCTGGAACGAAGCTACGATGTGTGCGCTAAGATCATCGATAATATTGTAGAAACTCTGCAAGATATTCAGCAAGGTCTTGTGAGTTTCAGTTTGGTACGAAATGGCCGAGAGAAGGTAGGTCTTTGAGTATATGCTCATGCGGTATTGAACTGATTCAACTCTAGGGTGAATCATTGCGGAAAGCCTTTCGTCGACTTCAGCAGTCGTTTCAAATCACCTTCGATAAGCAATGGTATGAGAAGAAGTTGGATCGATTACGAAGTAGCAACCAGGACTTAGGAGCACTCAGAGCCCAAATTTACAGCTTCCAGAAGTCTCGGACTCAAGTAAATAATCAAGAGAAAACGAAGGTTGCCCTGCCCGAAACTATTAAAAAGGTCCGCGATATCTCAGAAGAAGCACACAGAGCTATCTGCAACGCTTTTACCTGTGACGATCGATCGCACGCAGACCACGCAGCTGCCATGGGCGTCAAGGCGAGCGTTGAGGACACCACTGCAGGGAAGCTGATCTTTGAGATGGCAATTGACTTTGCGGCTCCAAATCCTTTGTAAGTCAAGTGGTTCATTTCAAGAAACTATATACCGTACTGATAATCGCCAAATCAGGAAACATAGAGAGCCGTCTGTCACCTTTCTATTGCAATCTTGTTATTCACATAGCGCAGGAAAGCAATCTATTGCAGCGCCTCCTACGAGATCGTCGGGACATAGCTCCTTACATACACTCGTCCCAGCACTACAACGCAAGGACAAATATGGACACTCATCGACATCAGTGGCATGCCAATCTAAAAACTCCGAAGACCGTGTTAAGAGAGAGTGTGATGCTTTGGCTCTCGAAGAGTCCGCGAACAGCTCCGATATTGACTTGGTCAACATCGATAACGCTTGCAAGTACCTACAATCCAAACTCGGTCCTTCTACTCCATTGGATGAGATTTCAATCTTTTGCAACTCTCCCACCGATCGAAATTATTGTTTTTACTTTAAACAAAATACGCTTTGGCAACCAAACTCATATCCGCTGCTCTCGCTGAACAACCTGCTCCAGGACAGCCGAGTAGAGCCGACGCTCGATCAACAGGCCAAAATGGCCCTGCAAATATCTCTCGCCGTCCTGCAGTTCCACTCAACTCCATGGCTTGAAGGCACATGGAAAACATCCGATGTCTTTGTCCATGGTCAAAGCGTGCTCGATTCGCCAGAGCCACTTCTGTTCCTCCGAGCTCCGTTATCAGAACCTCCAAAATCAACTTTAACATCGTCAAGACCCAATGCCGAGAATTGCCTCACAGCGCTTGCTTCATCATATGTTTTCTCAATGGCGGATTATTACGGCATTAACAACATGACTCTGTTTGGTCTTGGTGTAGCCCTGATTGAGATTAGTCATTGGAGACCTCTGGCGACATTGAGACGTAGTCAAGACCCTGACGACATCCTCACAGCGAGACGGCTAGCCAGCCAAACAACAGTTATGGGTAAGGAGTATCAATGCATTGCTCAGATGTGTCTGCAGTGTAACTTTGGTTGCAGTACGGATCTTGGCCAGGCTAGTCTCCAATCAGCAGTCTATAGTAATGTTGTTCAGCCACTTCAGATGCTAGTAAAAAGGCTAGAGTCTATGGCCTTTTGATGCAATTATTAATATAATTAGTGTTATTATTGCATCCAGGCTTTTTCATCATTCCGTGTGCCCTGTCTCAATCCGAGTACGTAACGCGTACTACAAGCAGTTTTCACTACATCCCCACCAACACAAGCCTTTCCACGCCGCGCCAAAAAGTAACCCTATGGTGCTCGCGTGGCGAGATAGTACCCTAAACTATTATAAACTCTTCATAGTCTAGCCTAAACACCTGAAGTTTAGGTAAAATTGTCATAAAACCAGTTCGAGTACCAATTCCCTCCGACAACCATTTTGCGCTCCTCCTCTGTAGGCTCAGTCGCAACACCACAGTCCAGAAGCTCTGTTTGGAACGCAGTAACATTCACACAGCCAAGCTGCTCAGCCTTGCCACCCGTAAGGGAGTTCATCACTGTAAGCGAAGTCTCAAATCCAGACCCAGCTTGGGCGCTGTTAAGAACAAGAACAGATCGACTGGTATCTCCATAACTGAGCGACCAGCAGGAGAAGCATAATGGAGAATTCGGACCATCGACGCCTTCGTAGCCAGCTATCTGATACGTGACTTCACCCAGCTTCGCCCAGTCTTGACCTTCGACGATCCGGCCGTCTTTCCAGCATGCTAGCTCAGTGACGGAGGCGGAATCATCATCGTAGAATCCGCTGTAAGTAACTTCGCAGATTAGCAAAAGAAAACAAGGCATGTAGTTTAGATCCCTTACCAGTGATTGCTGTACTTAAACAGATGTAGGAAGTAATAGTGGCCAGCCTGGAGATGTACATATTGAAGTCAAGATAGAGAGGTCAGATGTGAAACTCCAAAAAGGCTCAGTTGATCTTTTTGAGATTTATTTCCAAAGAGAGAAGTGATACGGGAGCACCAGTGTAACTTTCTCCTCCTTTCTTCCCTGTTGATATGGGATGTTGTCTGTTGGTTGTTGGTTACATGACTGTAGCCCTTCAAGGGTCACAACCTGATTGACCCATGAGGCATAAACAGCGAGCCTATCAAGTCCGTTCGGTAGTTCAAGCGAACCCGCTACTGGTACCGGGTAATTGGAGCGATCTAGACTACCAAAGACCCTTGATTGATTTGACCACGTCTGATAACCTCGTATAGGCATGTCTTACAAATGACTATTTACAAGCAATCAAACCTCCTACCAACAACCAACAGGGAAATAGTGACGAACAAATTTCCATTTGAGGAACGTGGCTGATTCTGTCCTATAATGTTCATCTTAACTGGTTTCCCTTCTCCATCTTCGAACCCATAATGATGAGCTCTTCGACCTTGAGGGCCAGGGAAATGATACAACCCACTTTGTCTTCGAAGTACGAAAAAACCAACTTGAGCTCTCAAGTCTTTTTAATTGAACCGACTGTTCAAAGGCGAGTAGCCATATAGGGGTTGAAAGATACTTTAAATAATTTACTTGATACTATTTACATTGAACCCTAAATGCTGCAATAAAGAATCATTTGCATCTCTAGAGGCTATATTATGATTTACTCATCATAGTTGAAGTAGACCTGATGGCAGCATATGAATTTTTATTTCTCTAGCAAAACGCCGGTAGCGGTGAGTTTTAAGCAACCATCGTGAACAGCGTGCTGATGTTGAACCAACTGTATAAACCTCGCTTCTCTCATCACGTCGTATCCACAATGCACTCAGCCCATTGAAATCCAGAATCAAAGCGCGATACCATCCTGCCTTTACAAAGAGCGGATTTACTTGGTATATATACCCTTTGCTTGTGTCTAGAACATCAATGAAAAAATCGTCCATGGACTCTCAGACTTACAAGCAATTCCTCAAGTCAACACCAACTCTCATCTTCTATTATACAATTAATCATTAAGTCCTTCAATCGCGCGTTCATGGCACTTGACTACGCCGCCATGGGGTCCTCGGCAGCAACACCAGCTTCACCTGCCGCTGGCGCAGCAGCCATATGTGGCGATCTCGGGATTCTCAACATCGCACTAGGAGACCTGCTAGAAGGGGTAAAGCCTTCAGACCTTTACTTTGGCAGTATCTTTGACAACGCCTACTTCGATGATTTGGCTATTCTATTAGACACTAGCCAGCCACCGTGTGTCCGTCCTCATTATTCTGAGATTGATAGTGGTACTCCATTTAATCTTATATACAAGTTAGAGGTCTCATGATCATGCGCGGGAGTTAGTGGCTCACTGCGTACTAGCCTTAACTCTTTAGCTTGAGACAGCGACTTTACCAGGCCAGCTTGACAGATCTAAGCATCATTGTCATGTCACCCTCAGCGCGGCCTAGCACGAATGGCGACATGGAGATTCACATGACAAATAGACATCCAATCCGGGGTTCTCAACAAACCAATGTCGTACCTCAACAGTTCTATTAACTACAGGCTTGTCTGCTAGAACCCTTTGCGCATTCAATACCGTAGCGAGGGTAAGCTCTTCAAGTACGGAGTACCTCTGAGAAATATCATGAGGTGATGTACTTCCCGAAACACAAAAAGGAGAGAGAATAATAGTATACCCGAAATAATCATTTCCTTAGAAGCAAATTGGATGACTTTATGCGATGATATGTAATTACCGCATAAATAGGTGAGGAGGAATCTAGATGTTCCAGAAAAACCTCAACTGTTGAGATTTAAAATATGATAGACCCAGCACAACTAATTCTGACTATTTCCTGCCTCGCGGCCCGGCATGGCTCCCCGAGACATGGCGCTGTAGTAAAGAGCTGAGACTTCAAGTCCAGAAGACAGGCCGCGAAGGGAACTAGTCCAACTATAGATTTACAGACCATCGCAATTGGAAGATAAACGAAGTATTTGCCGTGTGGCAGGAGCCTTAGCGCCCACTGGTGCATATAGTCAGCTTCTCTCCTCCGTATTTACTTAACTTCAGCTTTATATTTAAATACTTATTTTGTAAATAAGGGTTCACGACTAAGGATATAGCATCAAGAGAGCTTTGAGAAGAGATAACTTAAATTTCTAGTTAGATGTACTAGCTTAGGCGGTCTCATTCCTATATGAAGATTGTCTTCCTCTCGTAGGTCGTATTTTATTGACCGCTGTATCAGCCATGTTCGAGGGATCAATTGCATCGTGACGCAGGTCTCACTCCAATGTGATAAGAGCGACCTAGAATTCATTACCCCGGTCACCAAAATCGTAAGATCTTCTTCTAATGGAATGTGATGGGATGGAAGGATGAATCGACGTGGCGACTTTCACTTACATGTGATTAGTATTGGTCAGTACATTGATTGCGTCTTCGCGCAGGTCTCAATTCAATGTGACAGAGCGATCCAGAACTGATGACCCGTCTGCCAATATCGTAAGATCTTCTTGTAATGGAACGCAAGGGGAGGTCGACGTGGTGACCTTCAGTGGCTCATGATCACATCCGCCCAAGCAAGAAACTAGAGAAATACATATAAGGCTGCTTTTTACCTCCCAAATTAATCATTATCATTACACATTCAACAATCATCTTATCTCATTTTCAAACAACCACTTTGATCACAATGTCTGGCTTCTCTTCCCTTCCCATCACCGGCATCAAAGCCGATGGCCAAGTCCATCCACGACCTGAAATCAACACTTGGGCAAGTAGCAACCCCATCCAATTCTCCCTCTACATCCGCGCCTTGCAGATCTTCCAGGCCATACCCATTGAGGATGTCAGATCCTACTTCCAGGTCGCTGGCATTCACGGTCTTCCTGCTATTCCCTGGGACAATGACCCAGTCCCAATGGAGGCGAGCAAATCTTACAACGGTAACTACGCTTTATCGGACATCACTCCTGACTTCTACTGTCCGCACAACTCTATCCTTTTTCCCACTTGGCATCGCGTGTATGTGCTGCTGTTTGAGCAGCGACTCTGGGAGATTATGAACTCAGAGATCGTGCCTCAAGTCACTGGCTCTCAACAGACTGTGTGGCAGGAAGCGGCTAATAGCTGGCGGTTGCCATACTGGGATTGGGCTGCGGATCCCAGTGTTCCATCCGTTGTTCGAGGAGATAAAGTCTCCATCGTTGAATTCGATGGCAAGACCGTCATTACTACCTCCAACCCGCTTTACCAGTTTAGTACTGGCGCTATTTCTACCTTCCAGAAGGCGGGTTCAGTTCCTCTGTTCAACGATCGGTCTAGCCTCGGACAATGGACTATCTTCAACGATCCTCCTGTGAGTCGTCCGCCCAGCATAACCTCCGCGCCTATTACTAACGACAAGCCTTTCAGATGGCTTATACGTCTGGCACCAGCAGATGGGGTCTTAGTAACAGTCTCAACAACCAAGACGTCTTGACCCCCCAGCAGACCGCAGGTATTCAAAACAATCACTTAGTTGACCTGGCACTTCAAGACCCCAACTGGGCAGTGATCAAGGTTGGCCCTAACCAAGACATTCCTACCGGCTTCAACGGTTCGATTCTGGACCAAGTCAGCAGGCTCTTCGTTCCATCCAACTTCGACAACTATGCCGAGTTCGCCACTACCGCACATGACGGCAAAGAGCCAAATGGATATCTATCCCTTGAGATGATCCACAACTATATCCACGTCATGGTCGGAGGTCTAGGATGGAACTTGGACCCATCTCAACAAACCGGTACCGGGGCAGCCGGTTATGCCTATGGCCATATGTCTGACCTCGGCACCGCTGCCTACGACCCCATCTTCTGGCTGCATCACTGCAACGTTGATCGCCAGTTTGCTATCTACCAGTACAACAATGGAAAAGATCAGTGGTTCACTGGGGCTACAGCCGATACCGATCCCACCGCCCAGGATAACCTCTATCCATTCCATACCGACACCAATTTTACAAACTGGAACTCTGATGGCGTCAGGTATTGGACATCCCTTGGATACACGTACCCCGATCTCGCGCCTGAGACTGACTCCTCTGGCACTGCCCCTCTTGAGCTTGTTCAGAAGCGCCTGACTGAGAAATACGGAGTCCTGCGAAGAGTTCTCCACAAGGTTGGCTCCACGCAGAAGATTGAAGGTCTCGACAATGACTATGTCATCAACGTCATCTACAATCGATTCGCCTTGAACGGAGTTAGTTACAGTATCCACTTCTTCATCGGCAAGGAAAGCGACATTCCCAAATCTCCAGCTGATTACAAGCTCAGCGTTGATTACATCGGCGGCATCCACACGTTTTCCTCCAACTATTGGACTCGCGGCAACAAGAACGGCGTCAACTGCGAGAACTGCCAGAAGCAGCAAGAGACTCATCAGCTGTCTAAGGGTCAAGTTCCGGTTACCCTTGCGCTCCTGCAGCGGGCGCTGAACAAGGATGAGAGATGGGCTGCTATTAGCCATCTTGGAAAAGACCATGTTGTCGAGTACATGACTAAACATCTCCATTGGAGAGCTGTCGCTGTAAGTATCTTTCTATTCTCTGGGCCGGGCTAAACTAACAAAATTGTACTTTAGGTGCCGAATCAGTTGCTCAAGACGGATGATCTGCCCGACCTCAAGGTATTCTTCAAGGCTGGAAAGTCGGAGCACCCAGAGGATCCAGCCAAGCCATCCAAGTATTTTGGATATGAGCATCAATGGGATGTCACGAAGGATAAGGTTGGCGGAGCTAAGCCTGAGTAGATAATGTACGGATGTCTCAGTTGGGAAGTGATGTGCAGTAGTCCAGATATCTGTTACTGGGTGGTTAATTCTATCGCTACGCTTTGAAAGTGGTTGAGAGACTGTAATTAGATGGTGCTAGGTGCAGAATAGCAGGATCTTGAATACAATCTAGTATTTCACATGGTATAGCTGCTTCTATCCCAGCGACGGCTGACACCCTCTTGCCCATATGTCTATATATCGAGTATCGCTCTATATTTACGTCGACGAATCTAGCTTCGAATCCTGTGATATTTTGGAAGGCTGCTGCTAGATCTGCGTACCGCATATAATTAGTAAAGCCCGCGATTTCTCTCTTACTACCTGTCGCGCAATGTGATGGCCAAGCAGCTACCCAATCCGAGAAATGCTCTCAGTTGATAATGCCGAGGCAGATTATTAAGGGACCACGCGCGAAGAAATAGGGTGGAATAGTAATACGAAAATGCGTCGTTCGTGGGACTTGCGGTAAAGCGGTGATTTTGCGGCACTGGAGGCTCATGATATTCCTGATTTGCCGACATTGCGGCATTCTAGGACGGATTGATGGGTAGGGAGTGATGTAATGCCTGACCAATGGGTAGAACTAGTGCTGACCGCAAATGCGTTGTCAGCATCTGATTACTTATTAAATTCAGCACTATTCATTTACTCGGCCACGGAATAACAACAGCAATTACGAAGTAATAAATATGGCAACATTACAGTATTTAAAGGCTATAATAGACAAAGATTTACTCCAAGTAATAATCAGCCCAGACCTTTAACCGTATCTGATTGTCTTCTACACAACTAGCGCCTTGTCTAATTCTACTGCTCCGAATACCACTTGCTTGTCGATCAATAGTCAAGAGTATACCTTTTCTATTAAGCACTACCCTCGAGCTTTCTGTTGACCAAAATGAACCAACACGATGCCTTCAAAGAGCTTTTACGCAGGAACGAGTATGTGAAACATTTCCAGCCTGCACACGGCACCCGGGTTAATGACCAATTTGTAGTGAGCTAGCCAGAGCCCATCAACCACCCCCCGACTTAAAAGAAGCTCTTAAAGCTGTCCGCCCAGGTTTCATCATCATCAGCTGTTCCGATCCCCGCTTGAACCCCTACAAGATGTTCGGTCTTGATGCAAGCTTTGGTGGCCGTGTCACCATGATTCGAAATGCAGGAGGGCGGGCTATGGATGCTGTCAGAACCATCTCTGCCTTGCAAACAATCGGAGCCGCCAAAACAATTCTGGTAGTTCACCACAACGGTTAGAACATGTACCTGTTTCACTGAGAGTAATTGTGCTTATTACTGATCCTCTATGGAATAGACTGCGGTATGTCGCATTATAGCGATGCAGACATTAGAGCGGCAATGCTGAAAATTGCACCTGAGGAGGAGAAAGCCATTGCGGAGTCTCGCTATGGTGAGATAGATGAAGGGTCGTAAGTTTCAATAATGCTCTTTGATAGAATGATACTAAGTGAGGGTAGAATCGAAAAGAGTCTTCACCATGATGTTACATTCCTTCGAGATTGTCCATTCATCATTCCAGGCACCCAGATTATGGGCTTAGCATATAATATCAAGACTGGACTCTTGACAAAGGTTGCCGAGGCTGAAAGATAGTTAGAACTGGAAATGAGCTGTAGTTGTTTAAAGTCTAGTTTCTAAAGTAAAAAGCAGGCCTTGGGACTAAAATAATAATTCTCCTACTTATTAGATTAATACACCGAACACTGCTCTAGTGTCGATACGATTACTGATATGCTTAGTGAGAATCCCGTTTCTGGCCACATCTTGGTGCATGTCGGTAAGCGGCGTCCTAAATACACCGTACTTTCATCACAGCTCCAGCGCACGTGCACCTACGCGGGAAGGAAATATTACATAATTAGTTTAAAGGAGTACCCAAGGAGAAAATCTAGCAACAAACAGCGGAGTCCTATGAATTGTATTTAAACTGCACAATATGTCTGCTATCTGATCACACAAATTCCTTCACCTTTTCCACTAGAGAAACATTCTCAATATGGCGACTCAAGAAACTGCAAAGACTTTGTTCCTTACTGCTGATGGGATTGACTTCGCCTATCGTCTCATCGGCAAGTCAAACAGCTCTCAGCCTCCACTTCTCATGCTCAACCATGTTCGATCTACCATCGATACCTGGGATCCTGAACTGATCAACAACCTCACTTCATCTGGCCGTCAGCTTATTACCTATGACTATGCTGGCCTCGGCCATAGCAAAGGACCCGTTGCGACAAGCATCAAGGGCTTTGCAATCAATCTCCTCGCCTTTCTCAACGTTTTGCTACTAAAGCTTAATGTCAAGGAAGTTGATGTCTTGGGCTTCTCAATGGGAGGATATATCGCGCAGCAACTTGCCCTTGATTCTCCTGATGTCGTTCGAAAATTGATCCTCGCAGGCACTGGTCCGAGTCTTGGAGCTGGATTGGTGCGCCCTATGAATGAGGTTCAATCTACTGTCTTCAACCCTACTCCTGGCCCAGCCACCATTGCCGCTTTCTTTCCTCTCACTACAGGAGACGAAGGCGCCGCTTGGTTCAACAGGAGTACTTCATCAAGAGCTGGTGTTGCTGGGAAGGATGGAGAACCCGAGATTGCCCTATTCACGACGGGGAAGCCTCTTCTCAATCTGACTCAGGCGTACCTTACCTGGGATGCAGATCCGCTCCCATATGCTCTTTTGCAAACCATACAGAAGGACGCTCTTGTTACTTGTGGCGATAACGATCTTATTGTCCCGACGCAGAATTCTTTCGTTCTTGCGAGGCAACTCTCCAGAGCCAATTTTGTCATGTTTCCGAGCAGTGGCCACGGGCACTTGTTTCAGTATGCAGGGTATTACGCAGGTCTTGTTGGGAGCTTTCTTGATGGTAATCTCCCTTCTGCTCCATTCTCAGCTGGCCAGGTCCCGAGGCTGAAATAACAGAGTTATGATATTAAGCCAGGGTTAAAAATTAGTTTAGATTAGTATACTACTATGGCTATGAGCATAAGTAGGGGCCATGCCATCAGCTTCAGTGGTCTGTGTGCTGTAACCTCACTACGTAAGCCCCTATAAATTAGTAGGCTTATAGTGCCTTTAGAAGTTAATATCAATATATTAAAAGTTAAATTCTTTTAGTATATTAAATATGTTAAAAATACTCATTAGTATATTGGCCTAGAAAATTGAGTATTTAGCTCCCCCAAGGGCGGGGACCTAGATCAGAATATATATATCGCTGGAATCGCAGTGAGGAGACTGATCGAGTAGAAAACGGTGGATAGAGGCAGCGAAATAGGAATAACAGCTAGAATCATAATTCTTCTAAATGCAGAGCCTTTTTAGAATACTAAGAGTTTATATAACTATGATTTCTAAACACCTCTTCTAATAATCTAGACTATCTATTTC
>JAAVUB010000100.1:0-61348 GCA_014898885.1 Fusarium lyarnte (nom. inval.)
TACCAGGCTTGCCTGTGCGGGGGGGATGTGGTCAGTAAAGTAAAAACTGGGGGAGGGGCTCCGGGGTCGGTCGGACACGCGGGGACCAACGCCGGATGTCCGGGGTAAGAGCTTTACATACGGGGAATGCCAGCGGGGATGACAATAATGTCGGCGTCCTTGAAAGCAGCCTTAGCGCCATCGTTGGCGGGAAGGTAGCCAGTTGTCTTCTGCAGAGGGTGTGAGCAAATAGTACGTTTCGGTGGAAGGGAATTATGCATGTTCGACTGGGGAAAAAAATCCGGGGTCGACTCACGGCGCGGGAGGAGATGTGGGAGAGATCGGTGGCAACGCCGGGGGTGTTGACGACATCGTAAAGAGCGAGCTCATCGATATGAGGGGATGTCTTAAGGAGAAGAGAAAGAGGCTGTATATCGATCAATGTCAGCTGGTGCAATTTCAAGATTTGAGTGAGCAAGTTTCAACGTACCTGACCAATGCCACCAGAGGCGCCAGCAACAACTATACGAATTGTCAATTATTGCTCTGAGAAGTGCTGAGAGACAACATGAAGATGCCAAGAGCGCGAATATCATAGGCAGACATCAAGGTGAAGGGGCGGGTGAGACGGCGCTCGTACGTACCAGCCTTGACCATTTTGACTGATTTTACAAGTATATTGGGGATTGAGGGAGGGGCAGTTGCTCTGCTGAGACTTTGAAGAAAAGAGAAAATGTGGTAATGGACGAAGAACTTGGGTGGAAGAGTCAAGGTGTGGGAAGAATGAGGAGAGGGGGAAGAGGGTCAAGAAGTGGGAGAGGGCTCAAATAAGTAATGTAGAGGAAGAGCCTCGAGGGTTGTTTATGCGACACGACGGAGGAGAACAACCTAAGGTAGGTAGCGATGACTGGGCTCCTACTGGTAAGGTAAGGTACACTGCGGCAACCACCACGGCGATACCTGCCGTACTCTACTAAGGAGAGTTAGTTCTAGATACAGCTCTCCATACGGGTACCTATCCTTCAAGCCGCTGAGACACTCCCGGCGTATTCTAATGGATATAGTCCCCTTGCTAAGGCATCATAGCACTGCTCTATTACATTACTACAGTGCCCGAGTTATTCTCTCCGAGCTGACCGGGAACCTTTACGGCGATTCACGGAGCTGGGCTGGGCTGGCAAATTTACATGTCCGAGATTATCACGGGCGTCTATATTTCCCTCCATCTTTTCTGCTGCAGACATGTGCGACAGCCTAGGTGCCAGATGTCGAGCGGGGAAGCAGAAGAAAAGAGCTGTGCAACTTTATGAGCTCTAGTGGGGGTTCCAGTTCTATGCACGCTCAAGGAAACCCCTCCTTGCAAGGGTCAATGGCTATCATTGACAATTGAGGGGCATCATCCACAGTCCAGAACCCACTGCCCATTGCCAGGCCTATTGAACAGTCGAACCAAGAGGAGCGGCATCATCATCGCGCCTCTCTTTCGCCAGCTCTTGATTGCTTATTACCATCTATCGCGAGTTTGTATTGCGAATAATTACGTTACTGTCCTGATATCACTCACAGTTTCAGGGGGACTTTGATGGTTAAGGGAGGGGCTTTTGCTAATTCTCATGATATTATCTCAGATAGGTATCTTACATGCCTCCACCATCATGGATTTCTTCTTTCCCTTCACCCATTGATGTTTCTCCCCTCTCGCCCGCCCACTTTGATTCGCAATGGCGATCCGCTCCAGTTGTCAGAGACCTGTTGCAATACTTGGCGCAAAGCCTTGCGCTGAGACTGGTGCGCAAGCGCCCTATGCTGCTTTCCTCTCTCTTTTTGGCGGGGTCCTACGGATAGACTCTATATATTCTGATGGAGAACGACGTACGATAGCAGCGGAGCAACGGACCAGCCCTGACCACCCCATGCATCAGATTCCCCATCATCCCCTACATTCGATTGGGTCTTATACCAATAAACATTGACGAGAGATCAATCTTGTCTTGACAGACTATGCTAACGATGGCGGACCTGAGTCTTGTTCGCTTCTGGAACCTGAGCCCTCACATCCAGCGTTCCGTGGGGAAGGCTGTTAAGGGACCGATATTCCCCTGCACCTCTAACTCGACAGCTCTGGACAACTCACCGGGCCTGACCTTCGCAACCCCGAGTTGGGAGCGATCTTTACCCCGACCCAACTCCGGTGAGCACACCAGATCCAAACTCAATCGTCCAACCAAGCTCCACGAGGACAATCAAACAAGTCGCTCATGTGAAAGCGTTGGTAATCCTATCGTGTAAACCCCACCTTGTCTAGTACTCGCTCTACTTCTTCCCTTACTGGGTCTCTAGCTTATAAGTGGACAATGTCCTTTCGTTACAAGAATTCACTGTTTGCAGAAAATCGCCAAACTAGATGTCCAAGCCACCAAGATGAGGGGGCGGCTGATCCCCCCCCGTTACCAAATTTGGAACTTTCGCAATGCATAGCTGCAACCTTCGTGGTTGGTGGTTATTAGCTCACCTTGAGTATAAGCCAAGTCTTTTGAAACATCATCACGATTCTTGACTGATATCTTGTCAAACAAGTTTCGACTTTTTCCGATACTTCCGTGAATGGTAGCCTCCAGCATCCGGATTTTGATATGCCTCGTATCGTATGGCAGCCGGATATTTGTCGTTCAGAAACGGACTTCGGTGGATGACTTGCGTCTATTGCACCAACCATGTTTCGAGGCCTTCACCTCGGTCAGCGTCTGGAGATTGACATGCGTCTAACTCAAGAAAACTAATTCCGGATTGTGGCTACATGAGGTCTTGAGCATCAAAACATTCCGACATATGATCTTACTGTTCAAAATATTGCTCCGAACTTATCCGGGACGGTGACGTCTTGAATCGCATTCATGAGGATCCTCGGCGCCTTGACACTCGGCATGATCCTCGGTATCCCGTGGTACCGAAGTCATGACCCGAATTCTACCGCTTCGCACTTAAACATCCAGACAGCATCGTGAGCCTCCGCCGATGATCAGAGAACTGGTTAGTGCAGACTTTGTCCAGACCGGCCATGTCAATCATGCATTTAATTATTGGCTGAGACTCTTATTATGCTACATCACTGAAGGTACATCGAAGACTATTTGAGCCTCACTGGTTGTTGACATGACCTTCATCATACAACCACCAACATACACTTTCTTGTTCTGAGACACAGATTTTGGGTTGCCGACGATATCGTCAGCGATATATTCATTCATTTTGAGCTCACTAACTCCAGCAGTGAATGACCCAGAGACCTCGGTTCATGTGCTATTCCCACACTGATCCCTTTTTCATCAGTTGTGGGCTATGCAGCTTGCCTCCCTAGCTTCCATGCCCCAGCCTTATTCACAATACATTCCTATCCTGGTATTAGACAGCTTAGTTCTCCTCAGCGGCGGCAGCGGCCTTCTTGGCCTTGTTGCCACGGAGCTTCTGCTCGGGCTCGGGCTTGACGGGCTTGTTGGACTTCTTGAGGGCGGAGGCACGCTCAACGGCAGCGGAGCGGAGGTCAGCACGGTAACCGTTCTTGGCAGCCTGGTTGGCAACAGCCTGGTAGGTCCTGTACGAAAGAATCACGGTCAGCCCCGTTCCGCAAATGCTCAATGTCGAATAGCAACGACGGTGTGGGCAATCGAATACTCACTTGCGGTTGCTCTTGGATCCGCTGTAAGAGGTCTTGACAAGGTTCTGGGCGGGCTTGTTGGGCTGAGCCTTCTTGGAAGTGACAACAATAGCACCCTTCTCGCCAGAGGAGATACCGAGGGCCTGTTAATTCGGTTTGTTTAGCATCGCACGTTCATCGGGTCGAGACGTCTTCATCGGGGCTGTTGTGGTCGTACCTTGTCGTTGACGAAACCAGCGTGCTGTGAGGTGAGTTAGCGCACACGATCTACCATGACCCCTCAAATATCCAAGAGGGTATCAAAACTCGGGAACGGAATCGTACCTTGCGAGAAGTCTTGTTGGTCAGGTTAAGGGGGTCTCGGGAGAACTGAACGCCGCCGTTCTTCTTGCTCTTGGCGGAGAAGCAGTTGTTGTCACCTGCGCGATCGCAAAAACGTTTCAGTAATTGACTTCTTCAAGATCAAGGCGCATATGGTAGGCCAAAATTCATTTCATATCAGATGAGAAAATCGTCGAAGGGAGACTCACGGACGATCTCCCAGATCAGGTCCGAGGAAATGTTAGAGAGCTCCTGGGCGGTAGACATTGTGAATGGAGGTTTTGGCGTGAAATTTGACCGGGGAGAGTGAAGCTTGAGGTTGTCGTCGTCGAGATATCCAGTTCCAAAGACTATTCACCAAAGTCGGCGAGAATTGTGCGTAGAGAAATTATGGGGCTCGCCTAGCATGCCAAACAGGGCTAGACAGCCATGTTGACTTTATTGGGCCAAAGGGGGCCGACGGGAGCATCGCATCGAAAGACTGGGCCAGAGTGTCAGTGGGTTCATTGGGACAGAGATGAGAGGCGAATGGTTGATACGACCGACCCCTGATGTCATAAAATAAGACATTCAAAGCTCATTCCTATTATAAGGGCACATTGCTCGGTTCAGTGGTTGAAATCTACATCACAGCGTGTGCCTCCATCTCTCGCTGAACAACTTCAGAACCAAATTGCGTGTCCATGTGCCTGTAGCGGCTGTGCCAAGCCAGAAACGCGTGGCTTAATTGATTGGGAGAGGGAGCCCGAGGCCTCACAAACAGAGTCACGTCAGCACTTTCATTCCTGAGACAAAGGGATAGGCTCGTCTTTCAATTTTATTGCTGGACTTCCACTTGCACTTATTCAAATCCGGACCTTGCTTTGCTTTGCTTTGCGGAGGGCGACAGATATCAACCACGATTAATAAACTCTGCACTTGCGACTTTTCTTAGTCCGTCTTTTACCAGAGACGGGCTATTTAGTATCATGCAACTTTGAAATTCTATTCTCTCTTACGCCTGCGACTTGGCCGTTCCTCTCTTTTGTACCCGATCGCATCGTTGTGTCCACTACCAATCTTGCTCTTTAATACAAACTCGCCCAACATGTCGTATCTTCTCTACTCGATCTCCTTCTTCGCCCTCGTCCTCGGCACTGTTCTCTTCTTCACCCACACCCACTGGATCCCCCACGTCCAACATCTACGACCCAGACTCCCTGGCGCAGACTACATCTACTCGCGACTCCCGAACAGTTTCGCAGGCGATATCGAGGCCGGTCTTTCCAGCAACACATTCGATCTCTCTGGAAATGTCGAGTCAGGCGATTCGCGCGCTGGTCTTGACGATGCAGCCAAGGCTGAGGTTCTCGCTATCATGAAGAAGAGAAGGATGAACTTTGACCAGGCGAGGAAGGTCTACATGGAGAACCGATTCAAGGCCAACGGTATTGGCGCTGATGGATTACCGAGAGATCCGAAGTTCGTGAGCTTCTCATAAGAGTTGCCTGAACATGCGAAAAAACCGACGATATTCGACTACGAATTCGACTCTCCGATTATTATTATCATTCCTACTCTACAGAGTCTGATGCTTCCGCATCATTCAGAAACTACGCTATGTCAAAGCGATAGATTGCTTGACTTGCGAACCACTCTTTACATTGGCACACCAGATGCAATTTCCTATACCTATTCAAGTCTTTTTGGTTTCCCTGATTTGTTATGCATTTTCCTTATTCCTCTATGTTTCGGCAGCGTTTGTTGGATTTCTCAATAAAGGGTTTGCTATCAGCAGCCTGCACTCATCTTTGATCTGCAAGGCAAGGAGTTAAGGTGGGATGCGAAATGGTTATTATTAACTGAGTAGACTCTGTCTGCCCAGTCAGCTATTGTACTTTTTTTATCTGCTAGTACCAAATATGCAATCGATGAATTCATTATATCATCGTGATGTCCGCCAAACGCCATAAGCGAGTGAATACCCATACAAAGGTCGAAATCTACAGTATATACAAAGAATGCCCGATGCGAGACCAGGGGATGTGCAACCTCATCAACTGGCAGGGTCATTTATTGACGCTTAGTGGCAAGTGCCTGTGCTGCCGATGAGAACGCCCGAGATTTGGTCCTGATGCAAGAAAGTGACCAAATCTGGTTTGCCAGAATTTGGCAATGAACTTGAGGCTAGCCACAAGCACATCTATTGAGTCTTCTTGGTACTAGACGAACCGTATGTACGGTTATCTTTACCTTCAATCTCTTCAATAAGCTCATCGACTTTCTCAATCTCCTTCTTCCATCGACCCTCTGACATCTTCATAGTACGCTCGAACATCCACTGCTCAGGCATGAGATATGTGCCACCCATGCGGTCAAAGCCAGTGAAGAACTGGCCGTAATTGACCTCAAAACGAGAGTGGTGGAGAGAGTGACAAGCAGCGCCGTTTACAACGGGGTTGTTGGTGAGATACTCGCCATCATGAATCATGACAGACCAGAGGTTCACAAACACGAAGAGCGCCACATATGCCATCTTCTGTAGCGGGAAGATAAAGGGGAAGATGTGGTATGGCAATGACTGGGTGAAGCCATCGAGAGGATGGAAAGCATGGCTAGCAAAGGGCGTAGGCATGATCCACTTGTGGTGAAGCTTGTGCAGGTACTTGTAGACCAGGCGGTGGTGAAGCCAGCGATGAGCCCAGTAAATGCAGAAGTCGGTGAAGAGGAGGAAGAGCGGGAACTGGAAGAAGTCGTACCAGAGCCCGGGTCCATCTTCAGTGGTGTCGTAGAGTTTGCCGTATCCGCGCACTTCAAGGAGGAAGAAGGGTGCTGTGATGATGGCCATGACGGGCATGGCCTTGTTGGCTGCAATGATTTCAAGGCGGACTTGGTTCTTGATGAAGCGAGGGTGTTCAAATGTTCGCTTATCGAAGATGAAGATGTATGAAAGTGTCGCGACGATGAAGTAGACGAGAAGCCCAAAGATCCTAAAGCTTGTTAGCTAAATCCGTGAATCTCAGACGAAGACTGACCAAGTGATAAGATATAGAGTCAGAGCTTGTCGAAGAGGGTTGTCACGATCCCAAGCGCTCATGTATGCCTCCTCTGCTGGCTCAAGCGTAATGAATTGAGTGGCCGGCTTGTAAGTCCATGTTGAGAAGGCCTTGGCCGACGTATCTGTCGAGTTTGAAGGCGATGGGAAATCATAAGGAGCTGGAGGTTTTGGGTGAAAGTAGGCGTATGCGTAATCGGCGATAAAGGTATCGACAACCTCGAGGACGACGTCCATGATCGTCAATTGCGTCTGTTGCAAAGTTATAAAGCCGTGGGTAGATAAATGAGTGGACTTGTATAAGTGACGAGGCGAAGACTGGTGTAAGTGGCCAAGAGAAACACCACGAATTCAGGCTAAGAGTCAACCACACAGAACAAAGAATCACTGAGAACCCCCTGCAAGACGCAATGATCTAGAAAATCAAATTTATTCACAGAAGGGGACTCGTCTTCTTTATCAATGAATCGACCAAGGGAAAGGAAATCACATTGTCTGATACTACAAGGGTCCATCGGCGGCTTGCGAGGCGGGGCCGTTGTTTCTGTCAGGGATGCAGAGACAAGTGGAGTTCTGGAAAGGGTCTTTAGAGCTCGATTGAGCCAATTGGGGGGCTTGGAGGTGAGAGCTTCTAGATTTATCTTATGATGTAGGACGTACGAGAAGAGGAGCTCCTAGTGACTTGGGTGAACAAGAAGGGGTCTTTGCCATTGAAGTCAATTGATGCGCTGTATGCATGTGAAGGGATATTCAAAACATGGAATTCTCGCCAGAATATAAATACGAATACAGAAACCTCTACAGCTCTCATTGGAGAATTCCTATGCTCGAGACGAGATTCGTCAAGTACCAGGGCCAGTAACGGTCGTCTTTGAATGAGAATCGCATGATGAGCTCCGAACGAGCCCGGGCGAGCAAATGCTCTGCTCAGCTGTGTTTCAGTTCCTCATCAACCACCAAAAAAAAAAGTACCAAGGGTCATTATCGTTTCTTGTGTTGATTGAAGTGGTCTGTTCCGGCTTCTCAGAGCCCGAGTGCTTGTCAACCAATTGGCTTTTACAATTGGAATTGATACTCCACTTGGGATCGAGGGCCATTTATTTTCCGATATCACGAAGACGAGATATCGAACGATTCAGCTCCAGGTATTCAGCCTCAAAAGGGGAAGTTGTTAAAGTAAATCTTCACCGCAACACTACGCCACGAGAACGTGCTGATATTACGAGAGTATGATATTCTGAGTGAGTCGATATAGTTTGATGTTCACTGCGCCATGGTCCTGGGGTTAACTATGAATTGGCATCTCGTAGCACTACAAGAAGAGATATTTTACAATCAATATATCATATTCCACATTGCAATTCTAGCCATCATGTGTACTATACCTTCTTCCTTTTCATCTGAATACTTAAAGTCAAGATCATGGTTCGACAATGCATTGTCGATTCATCCATATAACGTGGAGATACGGAAACGAATACGTCGGGGTAACCCTGAAAGAAATATCATACAGGGACGAATATGAACTGACGTCTTACTTTGGACCCCTAACCCACGGCATTCCGGGTATAAGAGGGAATAGCTGTTCCTGAACCGCCTTGCCAGCCCTTGTTTCAATGGGTCACGCTTTCTGGGCTCTTTACATGAGATACCCTACCCTATATCTTTGCTCATGATTCTTTGGGCCCAACTTTGAAGTGTTTCTACGCATAATTCTGTTGCCTCGGAAGTTTGCTCTACGCCAATGGCTTTCATCTGTATTCGGTTGGGGCATCCTCATTTTTATATCTATGATGAGTTCGTGATGGGGAACCAAACTGAGATTTCCCTTGTAAAAACTGGAAAGGATGCAACCGATTTTTCGTCAACCCAAACGCGACTGGGCCATAATCAAGAGACCATGAGTGATAATTTGGTATGTTACGGTCTAAGGCGTGTGCGATGAATTGACTGCGAACATGTCAGATTTCTGTGAGGAAGTATCCTACCCCGCAGGTGGTTTGAGTATGATGACAAAAGCCAGCTGCGCGATACATAATCTGTCCCGAGTCAGATACTCAAGCCTTATCATCATTTTCTCAGCCGTTGTGAGTCGTGTGTCGCCCACCAACTTTTCAGGTCAGAATCGAAAATGCCCAAGTATGCTCGACTAAGCAGAACGAATGAACCTTCAAACGCAATTTTGATGCCCCTCACGGTTCTCTATCGTCCACTCGCAACTCATCATTTCTGACAATGACTACCGATACATCATATTCGCGAGAGAACGAGGCATGTGGCACCAGTCACCTTCCATTAAACGTCGCACAGAATGTCACACAAGACTGGTCAAATCCGACGAGACCTTGCCTGTCACTTCCGTTTCCCTTGATGGTGGCGCGGCTCTGTTGTGTTCAGTTGCGCTGTGTTGTGTTGTCACAGATGCAAGCAAGGTCTGCAGATATTAGACACAAGAGTACAGTCCACTCATCGTAACCCTATTGGCTCGGAGGAAGCATCTTCGAGCTAGAGGACAGCATGTGGTGGGAAAGGGTTGTGAGAAGAGAGCTAAACTTATTTTAACTTGCATGGTTCTCCAGTTGTTGCTGTCAACAATAACTGACTTCCCACCGGCTCCAGAAACTCGAACCTTTTAGCAACAGGATGATCTGCGCCATGATAAAATTTTCGGTTTCACTGCCATCATGAACTCAGTTTATGATGGAGAATCGTCTGTATGAACGATCCGCAAGGCCAATCATCAGGGCGAGGGTGGTAGTCTCGGCCAAAAGATCCGAGGATGATACCAATCATGGTGCAAGTAGGAATTCACGTAATATCCATGCATTAAAGCCAAACAAACCCCTCTTTGCCCGCCAGTTCACACGCCCTCAACAGCAATCGAGCTTCTCGTGAGCCTGGAGGATACCGCTTCCAATAAACACTCTGGACCTGTGGCGTAGTGCAGTGTTCGTTCTGCTGCAGCGTGGCATCTCAAAGTGCCAAGGTTAGGTTAGGTCTGTGACAGGGAGGGCGTGCGCTAACTACCCGTCTTAGACTGTCGTCACAAAGAAAAGGGTGTCACAGCGTCAGGCGAAAGAACCAAAAACTGTAATGAGAAAACAGAAGAAGGGGGACTTCAAGGGGAGGCGTTGAGGCTTTGAGGCGTCGCAAGGTGTATTTCTAGCAAATCAACCAATGCAGCCACAGGGCAGCCCCGCCCGAATGGAGCCAGCAGATTGCCCCGGACCGCCTAGCACCCACCTGGCTCAGAGGGTGGGGACCCACTTGGAGGCTAGCCGCTAGAGGCTGATATCTACTAAGGTACCCATGCACTACCTACGTCCATGCTTTAGGTCGGGTTCTTGCTTCAGCACCACTCGCTTCCGTTTCCTCCTCGGCCGGGCCTCTCTTTTTTTCTCCCTCTTACTCTTCCATCAAAACATCATCACAATTAATCACATCTTACCCGACTAGTCGACAACAGGCCAACCTGTCGGCGCATATCATATCCTACGACTATCTGAGCTGGCCCTTGCTCATCAAGGGCGTCCACACGCTTCGATTTTATCGGCATCTGTTCAGTTCGCGCGTTCCTTGGTTCGCGTCTGTAATTAATTGCCTTGTGTCGGTAGCCAACGTCAACATCCTTCATCAGCCTTGACTTGGCACCCAGCCTCGCGCGCCAACTCCTCGACGACGCCGAATACACGAAGCGTAGCGCGATAAACAATTTCATTATTGTCGACCTCGCCGCAATTGACCTACGTCTCAACGAGCCTCGTTCCCGAACTACTCATCGCTGAGACCCGCCTTGCGCAATGTCGATGTATCCGCATCGCGCCATGGGGGGCGGCCCCCAAGGCAATTCCACTCGGCTGAACGAGTTGCTCGAACAGATCAGGGTCGAGTTTGATACTCAGATGCGCGCGACGGAAAACTACGAGCATCAGAGTATGTCTACTACTCGTACGGCGATAGCTCATATCGCGTTATTTCCTTCACCCCAGCTAACACATGTGTATCTTTAGTTGCCGCGCAAGTCAGTGAAATGCAACTGGTCCGTGAAAAGGTGTATCAGATGGAGCAAACTCATCTCAGCCTAAAGCAGAAGTAAGCCCATCTTTTCGTGCTAGTAATTTCCATGTCCCCGTTAACCTCCCGAATCACAGGTATGAAGATGAGATCAGTGCTCTGCGACACCAACTCGAGGCTGCTCGAAAGGGAGGCATCCAGCCTGGCATTCCCGGCCCGCCTCAACATGCCGCGCCCTCCCAGCAGCCTCCTTCTATCGCTCCTGGCAATGGTCTTTTTAGTGGCATCATGGCTGGCGGTAGCCAGGGAGGTCTTGTTCCTCCTCAGCCAGGCCAGCAGCAGGGTCAGCAGGGCCAGCCCCAGGGTGCGCAACAGCAGCAGCAAACGCAGCAGGGACATGCCCCTCCTCAGGAGCAGCCGCTGGGACCTCAACACCAAATGGGCCAAGGGCCTCCTGGACTTCCCGTCCCTCCTCCTCATCCTAACGCGCAGCAAGCACCTTACTCTCAGAACTATCCTCCGGGCCCCGTTTCCAATGGCATGGGCCCCCAGCCGCAGAGCACCGCCTCTCCCGGCCCCGGTAGAAGGGGTATTGGTCGTCCACCAGGTGCCGTCGGACCTGCTACTCCCCAGGTTAACACCCCCGTGCCTTACCCTGGAAGTGCAGCCTCCCCTCAAGTCAGCCATCCGACTCCCGAACACGGTCGAATGGGAGGCCCACATGCCCCCGCCGTTGGCAATGCCCTTGGAGACCTTGAAGTTGACTCTGTGGCACCTCACAACAAGAAGACTGGGCAGGATTGGTATGCGATTTTCAACCCTCAAGTCCAGCGTGTTCTGGATGTGGACCTCGTCCACTCTCTCAACCACGAAAGTGTCGTGTGCTGCGTCAGGTTCAGTCATGATGGCAAATATGTTGCAACTGGTTGCAATCGATCTGCCCAGATCTTTGATGTTCAAACTGGTGAAAAAGTTTGCGTGCTCGAGGACCACAACGCCTCTGATATGAGCGCCGATCTCTACATTCGCAGTGTCTGCTTTAGTCCTGATGGTCGCTACCTGGCTACTGGTGCTGAAGACAAGTTGATTCGAGTAAGTTGTGCCAGAAACGTAAAAATGGGTTTTTACTAATATTGGTTAGGTATGGGATATCCAAACTCGAACCATTCGGAATCACTTCTCCGGTCACGAGCAAGATATTTACTCGCTGGACTTTGCTCGTGATGGTCGAACAATTGCCTCCGGTAGTGGTGATCGAACTGTACGCCTGTGGGATATTGAGCAAGGCACAAACACTCTCACTCTGACAATAGAGGATGGCGTCACCACTGTTGCCATCTCTCCCGATACCCAATTCGTCGCTGCAGGCTCGCTCGACAAGAGTGTTCGTGTATGGGACATTCATTCCGGCTTCCTTGTCGAGCGTTTGGAAGGACCTGATGGTCACAAGGACAGTGTCTACTCGGTTGCTTTCTCGCCCAGCGGCAAGGACCTAGTGTCTGGCAGTCTCGATAGGACGATCAAGATGTGGGAACTCAGCGCTCCTCGTCAAGGAAACCAGCCTGGCCCCAAGGGTGGCAAGTGTGTCAAGACCTTCGAGGGCCACCGGGATTTTGTCTTATCAGTTGCTCTCACCCCTGAGGCCAACTGGGTACTTTCTGGCTCCAAGGACCGTGGTGTCCAGTTTTGGGACCCGAGAACGGGTACGACGCAACTCATGCTGCAGGGACATAAGAACTCCGTCATCAGCGTCGCACCTAGTCCACAAGGAAGATACTTTGCTACTGGCTCAGGCGATATGAAAGCTCGTATCTGGTCGTACCGCCCCTATTCCTGACTAAACAAGGAACCGGCTCAATGGGTTGCTTTTTAGATGCTGTGTCAGAGAATAATGGCATGGTTACGAACAAGGGCGAACTGATACACGACGGAGAAAAAGTGATGTGCTTGGCGGTGGTGGCTGTACTGGGATGGATATCTTTGAGGGGAAGCATTCTGCTTTTCACGTGGTGGCTCAACAGAGTGAGCGACAGAAATTCTTGTTACTTGGATATCGGACACAGGAATCAAGCTCCATACGCTCAACTTACGGCGCGAAGCATGATCTTCCAAAGAGGCGCACAGGGATACGGGGAATTTGGAGAGCAGGATGAACGGGGAGTGGGCCATATCTGCTCGTTTGCAACTTTTTTTGTTATTGATTCTGTAGTGAGTGTGCTATAATGAAAATCACCAGTCCTTGAAACAGTTTGCTGTATCTGTAGTGGTTGCTGACATGGTTGTTCGTGATATGTATTCGAAGCTGTATATAACTCGACTTGTGTACGTATAGCAAATGACATAACATCGTTATAGAGAGCCGAAGAGGCTGGAAAATGCATCGCCTTTCTTCTTTTTCTTTTTGGGCTTATCTGCAGTGCCACTTTTCGATGAAAGAGAGCCGAAGAGACTAGACAATTCATCACCGTTTTTTGTTTTCATTTTTGGTTCGTCTATGGTGTCACTTTTGGACGAGATCTTCTTGGTGTCGGCAAGTGTCGTTTTCGTCTCATATTCCTTCAGCTTGAAATTTTTCGAGCGGGAGTCTGCTTTCGGTATTGGTTTCATTTTCTTCTGAGTTGACAGAAGCTCATCACGCGAAATGGCCACGCCCATGTCCACTCCAGCATTAGGTGCGC
The DNA here is from genome assembly GCA_014898885.1 of Fusarium lyarnte (nom. inval.). NCBI lineage: Eukaryota > Fungi > Ascomycota > Sordariomycetes > Hypocreales > Nectriaceae > Fusarium > Fusarium lyarnte (nom. inval.). The sequence continues at coordinate 13,682 of JAAVUB010000100.1, forward strand.
CGTCCGTTCTTAAATCTGAAGCCTGGTGTTTGCTTGGTTCCGAAGGCTTTGAATCTGTACTCGTCGAAATTGGAGGGTTGTGGTCGTGGTCAGGGACGAGTTGAGAGAGTAGAGTGTGGGTTCGAGCAAGGACTGAGAGGAGGAGCAGTCCGAGAGGCGCATGCTGGTTATCAGCAGCAAGTTGTGAGAAAGTACTGTGCGTGGAATAAAACATGCGATTAGCTATCTCCAACGTTGAAGGGCTTGCTACCAAGTCGTTGACCTACACAAAGGCGCCAGGGACGACATGGCGCATCATCCATTTTGCGCGCGCAAGGGCAGGATAGACATCACGCTTGACAGCGCCAGATTTGACCTTCCTAGGCCGTGAGTTTAGGTCGTTGACGAGATTACGGACTGCGCGGCGCAGCCCAGAGAAGGAGGACCACCAGTGCGAGGAAGAGTGCTGGTTCTTGTGACGATGGGCGAAACCATTGAGGATGGGGATAAGAGGCGCGAGGGAGTCGCTGGTTGTCGCTAAGAGGGCGGCATCGGGAGGAGTTGTCATGATGGAGGTAGGTGATGTGTGAGCATTATTGATAATAGATCTGGTAGAGAGATTGTGTAAGTCCGAGATTCGGCCGAAAGATTCACTAATATGATTTCGAGCATGGAGAGTGACGTTGAATTTGTTATAGAGATAAATGGGATGAAGTTAGAGGTCGGTGCAACTTTTAGTTGCGATAAGATAAGAAAGATCTGAGTTCACTACCTTAGCTAAGGTAGCTCCGCGGAACAAATAGGCACCTAGGTAGGTAGGCAGTGATTTGATCAGCGTTCGACTTATGATTTCAGCGAAAAAGAGTCTAAACAAATGACACTTCTCAGTTGTACAAGGTTGAATATTAACACTGTTCTTGCGCATAGGTAGTTTTGTTGCTCTGTAAAAGAAGTTGCTCGTCGGTTATGCACCTCACCTATGCATGCTGTAGGTACCTAGGTAGGTTGGAATAAGGTGAAGTGAGGTGAGGTCAGTGAGGTCAGTTGATGGGTTAGGTGTATCATGTATGGGAGGTGCATTCAACCTGGTTCCTGTTGTGGTTTGCATAGCCAATGCATGGATGGATGGATGGACGTAATGCAACTTCAGAACATGTTCCTCTTTCAAATAACATCGACAATCAGCAAAATATGACATGACCTTATATTGCATGCCAACACCTGCGCCCGCAGACAACGACTTGCGGACACTCTCTTACATATTAGTTATTACCTTGAATCTGGTCTCGTGAGCCCCTAGCACATTTCTCCACCGTTGAGCGTCGAGCGTCCACCACCCCATACCCAAAACGAAGCCATATCCCGTAAAGCCTGTTAGAGCTGCACAGAATTTGAATTACAGGTGGGGTTCAGTGCAACGACGATGTCTCTGCGACTGCACTCAAGCGGGTACAACCGCCAACCCTAGCTGCTAAGTTAGTGGCTAGGTCATTCCATTAGTTGCCAGTCATGATAGCTCATGAGTGAGACTTTGAGCGTTGTTGTCCTACGAAACGGCGAGACGTTCCTTTGGTGTTGACGTTGCTCATTCTAGCCAGTCATTGGTCGCTTGTCACCTGTACGCTTCGCTTGGGACATTGTCCTATCATTCATATGTATTCTCCGGCAGTTTGGTGCTGTTACCAAACGGGACCCTCCATCAAACCCCCGAGAACAGGCTAATAAACCTAGTGGCGCTCAACTGCAGCTATTGAGGGCCCTGGAGATTGAGACGACAGCATCTTTAGTCAAACGTCTTATCATGCCTGGTTGAACTGGTTCTTGGTATCAGTAGCCTGGCCCCCCTGCTGGTTCCATCCAACCCTGCCAACCCAATTACAACCTCAAATCCAAAACCAAAGCCCAAAACGAGGAGCCGCTGACCATCGGCTATCGTGTGCACAGGGCACAGGCGTTCTTGAACTATCCTTGGCTGCGATAAGCGTCATGTCCTTCGTCTGTTGGCGCGCCCACTTCCACTATGGTCCAAGTTGAGCCGCGTGCCATATGACCCTGAGCCGAGTCTGCCCTCTTTCTTGTCCGCTTGTTTGCTTCCTCTCAATTCCCTTTTTCTTCTTCTTTTTTTGCACCTCTTCAAACTGTTCGTCGACAGTTGGTGAAACCTCGTCAATTTCGCCGAGTCTACAGACCCTGTCCGCTGTTGTGTTGCAGACCTTGATTGCAACCATCCTTCCAACTTTCTAGTTTTTTCTGCAGCCTTCGCCACCCCAACGCTTAACTTGGCGGTCCAGGACGATTGTTAAGAACCACGGAGTACCTGCTTAGATCTGATCAGGAAACGCGAAACACGCCGAGAAGGACATACCAAAACAAACGTGAAGTTGGCGGCGATACACAATTACAATGTCTCCGGCGCGGAATCCTACGAGCTGGGATGACTACCAAGGGGGAGCTTCGCCTCGGGGAAGCGTGACTGACAGCATGCTTGAGCGCGAACAAGCTCTTGTGGACGACGAAGGCGACGAAACTGGCGACCAAGAAAATGGTGAAGGATTTTCGAGGCGGCGGAGGCGGTATGTCTAGTCTAATACATGAATATTCATCAATTGGTTTTTGTAGCTAATAATTTTTTTCAGGTCTTCCGTCACGTACCAATTGGCAGCAATCGCAGACATTGGTGGTGTAAACAGTTTCCGATCTTTCGCCAGGAGTTGGCAGCGAGCAGCAGGATTTCCTGAGGTTATTCCTCGCCGACCGAGCTTTGTTCTTGCGCCGGAGCAAGATACAGAAGACCTTCAGTACAGTCGCAGCCATGTTCAAGGGTCGTCGCAACAACAATCGGGTCTTTTACGCCAACATCTTGATGCCTCGTCTGCGCATGCGAACGGCGAGTCTAGCTCAGCCATTGAGTCCTCGCCGAGGTCAATGAGGATCCCCCATCGTGATGGCGAGACGAAGCCTCTACTTGACGTTGAAGCTGGCTCATCCCCTGTTGGGTCACCCCGATCAAGTATCTTCGCCGTCCCGCCTCACCTCGCCGCTCCCGATATTGTTGGAAGCTATGGTTCGTTCCGAGACTCTTCTCCTTTTGGGACTATGGACAGGAGTTCGCGCCATCGCATTTCGTTCAGTGAGGGTAGCGGTTGGGGCGTAGCTGACGAGGAAGAAGAAGAGGGCGAGGGTGCAGCGCATGGTGAACACCAGCCCATCCTGGTCAAAGAGGTTAAGCAGGGCAACAAGGTTGTACTTGCTGTTGAGGGCCAGAGCACCCTTCCTCAGTCCGTCTTCAACTCGATCAATGCCCTGATCGGTGTCGGATTGCTCAGTCTCCCACTGGCCCTGCAGATGACGGGTTGGATCCCTGGCCTATTTCTTCTGACTCTGACCGCGGCTGTTACGTCTTACACCGGCAAGCTGCTGGCCAAGTGCATGGATTTTGATCCCAGTCTCATTACGTATTCCGACCTGGCGTATATCTCATTTGGAACCCGAGCGCGAGTCATTGTTTCAGCCCTTTTCAGTCTTGAGTTGATAGCAGCCTGTGTGGCTTTGGTGATTCTCTTTGCCGACTCGCTCAGTCTGTTGCTTCCGGGTCTTGCGAGCGTCAACACATGGAAGGTCGTTGCTTCTGTCATGGTTCTGGTCCTGAATGCATTGCCTCTGCGCCTCTTGAGTTACACCAGCGTCGTTGGTATTTTTTCGACCTTCTGCAGTGAGTACATCGTTTCTCAGTATCGCCAATACGCATTTGCTGATATGATACAGTTGTGGTGATTGTCATTATTGATGGCCTGTACAAACCTCACTATCCTGGTTCACTGCGAGAGCCAGCAACAACCTATCTATTCCCCGAGAACTGGCTTGCTGTACCTCTTGCCTACGGTCTCCTCGCAAGTCCTTGGGGTGCGCACTCTGTTTTTCCATCCGTAAGTTACACCGATGTCAGTTGGACACTTGAGCTAAAGCATTTCAGATCTATCGTGACATGCGTCACCCTTACAAATGGGGCAAGGCCGTTAATGTTACCTTTTCCTTCTCTGTGAGTATATATAGTATCTTCATATCTTTGGAAAATCCTCTGACTTGTTTAGTACGTGGTGGACACATGCCTAGCTGTAATTGGTCTCCTAATGTTTGGTGATGGCATCAAGGATGCTATCACCTCCAACATTCTCAAATCGAAGGGATATCCTGACGCTCTGAAGATCATCATGTCAATCTTCATTGCTATCATCCCTTTGACAAAGATCCCACTAAACGCTCGTCCTATCATCACAACTTTGGACGTCATCTGTGGAGTTCACGATCAACATCATCACCATCACGACCAGCCTCACAGCCAGCCTACTCGTTCCTCGGTTTTGGTCACAAAGGCAGTCCGAGGTCTCGTACGCGTTTTCGTCGTCATCCTGTTATTGTTCATCTCTATTGTCTTCCCGGCATTCGACTCTGTATGCGCATTCCTCGGCGCGGCCCTTTGCACACTCATTTCCATCATCCTACCCATCTCATTCTACTTGAAATTGTTCTGGCAAGATGTAACAGTGCGCGAAAGAATTGTATCTGCTATTCTACTGGTTGTGTTCGCAATTCTTGGCATGTTGGGAACAATCTGGACATTCTTGCCCAAGCATCTTATTGGCGCTGACTAGACTGTGTTTGTTTGAATATGAAAGGCATATCTACTGGAGTTGTCAAGCATTTGTGGGTTATGTCCCAAGGAATCGACGCCTCATTTACGAAAAGGGAGATAGGACTACAAATAGTATGTTACCAAGGAGCTTCTTAGCTCTGTCTGTTTGTTCTGGCTTCTTTATCGACTCTTTCTTGCGCAATGTGTACCTTTGATCCTCGGCCTATTGTGAGATTCATATGTGATGTTTCACCGCTATTAACTTCACACACTTACATCACGCATGACGGCACCACAGTGTGCATATTCATTTACCCTCATCTCCTTTTTATCCATATCTTGGCTTGTGTGAGTGGCAGCGTCATCAGTGAGCCTCTTCATGTTCCTGATGGTCAGACAATACTTGAGAACTGAGTCTCTCAAGACGTAATGAGCATACCTAACCATCTTTGTCGATACATGCTTCCAAGTACAATCAAGGCGGCCTTACCAATGTCTCCTGTCTCTCCTCAGTTCATCTCCGCAGTTCTTCACCCCGCCGCTGATCCCCCAACTGCCGCTCCCATGACATGCCATACCCGAGCCCCGACCCCTCTTTCAACTTGTTTCGTCACGCCATGGCTTCGTTCGCTCTCATCCAATCCGACCTTCCGAGAAACGAGAGCAGCGGTAACAATGGATAGGAGAATTGTCAAGTCACGAGGAAACAGGCCGATCGGGCCGTCCGGGTGTGGGTTGCGAGTCGTATGCTTATTTTAGTTTAGTAATGTCATGAGTACTGGACAGATGTTAGTAAATATTAGTTAGTTGATGACTTAGGGAGTAGTAAACCTGTCTTGGTTCAGGAGTGTGCATTGGTATCGTGCCATGCTGCATTTAGCCAAAGTTGCGCAGGTTCAAGAGGCAAAAGCTGGGCATGACGTTGTGCCTACTGTTGAGTTAGACTTACGTCTATGCTCAGGAAAACATCAGACAACTGAGAATTGAGATAAGTGCAGAAGCTGATAAATGTAAGCTAGTATTCTGAAAGGTAACAGAGACTTCACATAGACAAAATGAACAAGTAAATCGAGTTTGAGTAGGTACTTCTGGTATTTGCATTATTCTAGAATATCCTATACACAGAAAGCGAGTAAGGCTCTCATCATAATCCAAGCAACGCCCGAAATATCTTCGAGTATCGCGCCAGGGACTCAAGACGGCCAAACTACATTTGAAGGCTGATGGGAATCAATCCCATTTACCAACCTCCAACCCACTCAACATCTCCAAGATCGGTGCGTCGATCCCGACGCCAATTCCAATCTCTGCCCTTGTTCCAAGGGCATTCCTTACTGTTAGACCGTTCTTTAGCGGCCCCAAATTTGTGGTGATAATTAGAATGATCCCAAACGCCCGCTTCATAAGATTTGTTGTATCCAAAACCAAAATTGTGTCGTCGTGGCTTGGAAAAGTCCACCGACTTAATAGAATTCAAAGTAGCAGTTTGACCGCGGCGCCGCTCACCCAATGCCGCCCACTTGTCCAGGGAACTTCTCGGTTTGCTCATGGGTGAGTGCGAGTAATGAGGTGTAATGGTGATTTGCTGAGGCTTAGGGGTTGGGGCTTCTTGGAAGAAGAAACCATCAGCGACCAAGTCATCATCCACGTCACCCTTGATATCATGAATGTGCGACACCGGCTCGGGCTCAGGCTGTACAATGTCGGACTTCATCACCTGTTCCTCCTCCTCCACCTTCTTCTCCTCCTTACTCTCCTGGCTCCAAGTCCTGGCATTGAGCTCCTGAAGCATCTGTCGCTGCTGTTCCATTTCCTCCTCTTCCTCATCCTCGTCCCACATGTCACTCCAGCTCTTAGACACAGTTTCCTGACGTCGACCAAAGACCATGGACATAGCTGGCATGGGCTTGGCCATGTTGATGGGGAGGGAGCCAGCAGTTGCTGCAGATCTATTGAATCGAGCAGTGGGCTTGATGGCAAGAGACTTCATGGACACGCCCAAGTGAGAGTCGTAAACAGACGACATGGGGGTCTGCATGTTGGCAGAGCACCAGTCGGTGGTAGTCGCTTCTGATTTAGGGAAGAGCTCCTCGGTGTAACTCTCATCATCGGGGATGACACTGAGTTGGCGACCAAGATGAGTGGTACCATGGAGAGCCTTGGCCCAGGGGAAAGCGCCGGTATCGACGGCGGGGGACTGAATTGAAGGGGTGCGGAGAGGCTCGCGGTTGGCGGTGGCCACGTTGGGAGACTCGGCACCACAGTACTCATCATCATCCTCGTCGTCGGTGGTGAAAGTGATGACGCGGAGCAGAGCTTCACGGGCACCCTCAAGTGAGCGTCGCCTGGGGTCAAGGTTCATGCACTGCACGAGGACCTCATACGTATCCTGAGACATGGAGGGGAAGACGTCGAACAAGGACTGCTTGTCCCGAGAGTAGTCGAGGAACAGGGGATCAGCCTCGGTGGGGGTGGTGAAAGGATTGCGAGAGAAGAGAATGTTGAGCAGGCAGATACCAATGGCCCAGATATCCGCTTCGGCAGGTGAGTAACCGGCGCCGGCCGAGTCGAATTGTTCAGGGGCCATGTAACGATCGCTGCCAACAGTCATCTCATAAGACCACTTCTCTGTAGTTGCCAGACCGAAATCACCGAGCTTCATGGCACCATCCTGAGTAAGGAAGATGTTCTCGGGCTTGATATCGCGATGGTAGACCCCTTTAGAGTGCATGTAATCGACGGCATCGATGAGCTCGATCATGAATTGGCGAACATGCTCCGTCTCGAGAGGACCGTGGCCTTTTCGGATTGCTTCGTAGAGATCGCCCTGACCACAAAACTCGAGAACGAGATAGATGTGAGAATCAGTCTCGAACGAATCAATGAGGTTGACGATGTTTCGGTGGGTTCCAAGGCGGCTGTGGAGGGCCTGCTCCTCCGACTTCTCGTCGATAGCGAAATCAGAATCGGCATCGGGGCAGGCACTTCTCTTGGTGAGGCACTTGATAGCAACAGGCTCATTGGTTACAAGATCCTGGGCTTTGAACACCATACCAAAAGATCCATGGTTGAGAGGGGAGATGGTCTGATAACGTCCCTTGAGAAGGGCACCGCCAACGAACTTGTCCTTGAGGCATTCCATGGCGAAAGAAGAAATAAAAATGTTCAAAAAGAATAGAAATAAAATGGGAATAGTCGTACAAACTATTTTTTGGTGTTTGTCAATAGCCGGGAATGTAGGCAGTCCGGAGAAGGGTGTTGAAGCTCGTTAAAACGCTTGAGCTGATGCAAGAAAATTGATGTTCGCGGTATATGAGCAATGTACAGTGTCGTAATGATAAAAGCAGAGGTGAGTAAATTCGAGTTGTTGATGGTGGTGATGTTGTTCGTTGGTATTCAGAGGCTCATTTGAGGGTATTCGATAGGCTTAACAAAAGAAATGATTATCGAATTGTCGTGACGGTGAGTTGCGAAGACCGAAGCGGCCGAAGAAGTTGAAGACAAGGAAAATGAAATTCGTTATAATAACATGGGTACGTTTTTTGTAACTTGAAAAAAGAATGACTCTGACGATGAGAGGTGATGGAGCCGACCTGGGACGAGATCGACCGGAGAATTGAGTATTGGTCAAGACCAGGTGAGGGCGTATTAATAGAGAGGGAACCGGATTCGACGATGCCGATAAAACGACGTGTCGGACCAGTCAGACTGGCACCGGGGGATAGGGGAGCGGAGCTCGCCCGGGGCGGAGTTCCTAATGCTCGGTCGGTAACGGTTGAGTCACGCGGGCCAACTAGGCCGAGTTGCGATGTTGAGTGAGAGACCGGAAAGTAAAACAGAAGTCAATGAGGAAACCCTCGTCGACTAAATGCAGCACAAGATGATCCTTCTATGTGACGTGTCCGACTGTATAAGCGCTTTTGATTGCTGACCGAGGCTCGTGATATGCAGCTCAAGGGATGCGGTAACGGAGCGATGGAATAGGAGGTCTAGGCAAACAAGGACTTGGTCTAATGTAGCGGCAAACAACACAAGTCAAGGACGCTTCTTCTTCTCGTTATGGATTGTATAGCTCAAGCTTTTTGTGATCGATTGGTGATTGAGTTGTTGGCTGTTGATGAATCACCGCGATAGGCGTTTGGATTGAGTGCTTGCTTCGGGAGATAAGGTGGCGATTGCGATGCGAGGCGAGGCGAGGCGGATTCGTTCGGTGAGCAGAACGGTGATTGATGTGGTGTGATGTGAGTTGGGATGGATTGGATTAGATAGGAATAGACAGAAGAGATGAGATAGTGAGAGAAGAGTGGCAAGCTCGAGAAGAAAGAAGGCCTTTGAAGATGCGGAAAGCGTACAAATGAAGGGAAAGAGAGGTGGAGAGACGATGATAAGCAGGGGAAAGAAGACAAGAGAAGAGAGAGGGTGAGTTAGAAGGGAAAGGCGGTGATGGAACCAAGTGGAGAGGGATGGATGGGGATGGATGGCGGATGGGCCATGGGATTAAGACAGGATACCTAGGTTGGATTAGTGAAGGTGAATGATTGCATACTGTTTGATACACCCATTTCCAAGGCCGACCCCTTCCAAGGCAGACGAGACAGCGAGTGAGAGCCAGGTCTAGAATTGACGGGGGGGTACTCAGAGCGCCCTGGCTGGTGCAGCTGCAGCTCCACCAGCCAGGCCCCAGGATTAGAGGGCCGGGTCCACTAGCTAAAGACATGCTGTCGTACCTTGCGTGCTGTGTTGTTGCTTGTACCGGACTAGCCGGGGTTGGGAGGAGGCAGGAGGTAGGCACAGGGGAGATGCAAGCCAAGTACTGTGCTGTGCTGTACTGTACAGCAATGCAGACACACATGGCAACGCAACGACGACTATGACAACTACGGCAAAGAGGACAGGTACAGATTGTACGTACACACGGAATTGCAAGATGCACTGTGACCCTGTGTCCCGTTGGCTCCATTCAGGTGCCTCAAATGTTGGGGGAGGCTTGGACGCCAGCAAAGAAGGAATGGCGCTACAGTGGGACGATACCACGACGGGCAAGGGAGGGAATGGCGGCATAAAGAGGTCAATCAAACAGAAGCAGCGATCAGAAACATTGATGGCCCAGGATTGGTGATGATGATACCCCTTCGTCTCAGAATTAGGAAGCATTGCAACGCCAGACAGACAAGTTCAATCCAAAACACGACGGCAGAAAGGAAATGAGGTCAATAATGAATACATACATACGCGTTATCTAGACACTGTTGCGACATACTGTATACTGAAAGCAGCCAATTCATTGCATAACTCGTATAACTGGTTCAGTTCTATGTAGGCCGCGTTATCAAAGTTATCCGTCCCCCAAACGTCACAAATAGCGACATGACGGAATACCAACTGACATGGCGACTTGCCAAATGCAGATCTAGCACTGTGCTATCAGGAGGCCCGGCGCTGTCTAGCTCAGTGTAAACAAGGTCTCACGCGCACTGAGGGTGGAGAGCATTAACCAGAACCAGGGCAAACGCAGCAGAAGCCAGATCACTCACTCAGTGACTGGATGCCAACGGGATAGGAGAGTCATCCAGAGGCCGGTGCCGGGGCTCAGCATCAGTCATACGGACGAGTACGGGGCCCCAGCGCCGAATCTTGGTGGCGATTCGAGTAACTTCTGCCGGCGTCCCTCCCGCTGGATGCTGCTGGCCCAACTCACCACTGCCTTTTCTTTTATCGGTGGTCGGCGGGAAATGACATGTTGGTCAGCGTGATCATACAGTGTGCGCCCCCTCACTGTACAGTACGCCTACAGTAATCCTCTTCAGCGCCAGGCTCAGACACTGGGAAATGGGATTCGCGCAATCTGGACCTCCGTCGATGCAACGCTGATAGCGGCTTCACCGCCCGCTACCCTTCAGCAAAGTAACTTTTAGGCTATACTCTGGTGTTTCAAGGACAGTGCTCATGTGTATTGCCTGATGCAGATCCCAACAGACTGCTAACCAGGCTACCGCTGGGCGTAGACAAGATGGTGTACGACCTCGAGGCATGAATGGAGCACTTATTCACTGGCTGCAGCGACGGAAGCGTAGCAATGCACATAGTGCGCATAGTGCGCGTGGCACCAGTGCAGTCCATGCCATGGGCTAATCCATCCCATGCAACGACGATGCCATCCCCAGATTTTACTGGCTTGGCTCGGCAGCGCAAACAAGACGAGAACGAGCTGTCGATTGCAAGGGTCCTTCTTTGTCCCCAACGAAATCCAACTGGGAAATCCAGCTTCTGATGTCCTACTCACACTGAACTGAACTGTCTCGTGGACAGGAAAAGTGAGCCCATTCTTGACTATCCCGAATCCGAAATCAGGGTCTCGTTTTCTCTATCGCTTTTTCGGTTTACAGTTTTGATCCGTCTCAAACGCAATTCGGGCTTTTCTTCGATAGTCGGCGCCACGGCATAGTCACAGTCCGAGTGACATGACGGACGGACGGTGCTCAGCCAACATTGCAGTCGGGGAATTGAGGTAATCGCTATCAGCGACTAGGCAATTACACTATTCAGAAAACTGATTGGATCTTGTGCCACGTTTCTCTCGTTCCTGGACTGGAAGCTTGCCAATTCTTCGATTGCAGAAGACCCTTGTTATCGCTGGTTATCAGTTCCAAGTCTCCAACTTTTGCCGCCAGTCTCTTGTCGATCACCCTTCTGACGCCTTAACGCTTACACCCTTGCTCGTCTGCTAATCTAAGTTATCAGTGAATTGGTCCGGCGTGGTCACTGGGTCATGCACTCCTGGATCCTGCATTCCGGTGGGCATGCCCCGGGCCTTTCGTCTCAGGGACCAGATGAACTAACAGACAATAAGACTCGGTCATCAAAAGTAAACAGATGGTTTCTTCAGCCGCCGCGTGTGAATGTGTCATCCAACAAACGCCAGAAGCTTCTAAATATTGGTCAGGGACTGGGATTGTCCAAGGAGATCTTACTGTGTTGGTGTTTACATCCGTAAATAGAAAAGGGGCGTGCGTCAGAACAGGCTATGCTTCCAAGGCTGGGCTGGACCGGCAGGAATTGCGTGTAACGATCTGTCGTCAATCATCAACCGTGACTGGGCGGATTTTCAAGGGTCCGTGTTGCTCAGCCATGCACAAATCTGTGCAAATCTTCACAAATATCACCATGACACGAAACAGCCGTGCACAAACAGCCTGCCCTGCCAGGTTTGCTGATCAGGACACTGTACTGTAATGCTACCCTTTTAGGAAGAAAGACAACAAAGAGCGATGGACCTTGAATTTCGACTCAACAGACGAAATGACGGCATTTCGTCTCCATCAGAGCGGGGTGCAAAATACGTGGACATGAGATTATTCAGGGAAAATGGGATTACGAATCTCGGATGATGGAATTCTTCGAGATTACTCACCTGCTCCAGAGTCCAGTCTCCAGTCGCTGGTCTCCATTATTCAAGCCAAGACAGATAGATACTGTGCTGTACCTGTGTGTAGGTACTGGTTTGTTTGGACGGACTTGACACTCGGTGCGGGTCTCCGGGCCTCGTGAGATCTGATGTTTGCTGTCCCCTTGTGGAGTCCGGACAAATATGGAGACGGAATTCGATATCGGTGTTTCCAAGGACAGCAGACTTGGAGTCGTGACTCAGTGAAGGTGAGATCCGGAGATGAGATGGAGGAACATTGGTCATGTCACGATGGGCACAGGTGAGTAAGTCTCTCGCTCTAAGCCGAGATGTTGCACAATTGCACGTTGAAATGGTTTCTAGACACGACTCCCTATTTCAGTTGGACGTGGTTTGGTTGTCTCAAGTCACGTAGTTCCCGGCTCTGATTCGTTATCATATCGGAAACACAATATTTACTTACATTGACAACATGACATACTATTACGCGCGGATCTTGTCAACAAGGGCGGGGATGGAGGAGGGCAATAAGGGATATTGAGGGAAGCACTGAGACGCTGAAGGGATTGAATCCCATCATCGAAGATCATCTCCTGACTCAACAGATTCGCTCTTCAGATATCGCCTGAGAGTTGCAGCTCTTGTCCAGGGTAGCTACAGTACTGACTGTATGGACAGTCAGTCATGGGATTGAACTGAAGCTCCAGCAAAATTGTGACCCATCAGCTGGAAGTGAGGTGATGGGTCAGACCCTTCATTCATCTTGAAGTGGCTGGGCGACGGAGTGACATGTGCAGCGGTAGGAGGGGCCGCCTAATCACAAGTACCCATATACCACGAGGCCAAGAATTGAAACTCCACCAAATATGATGAGAGAAAAAGTGTCCTGCTGTGACTGGGCAACACGCATTTTTTTTCTTTCACTGTTGCCAGGGGTTGTCTCGCTGCTGCGTTCCGGAAGCTGCATGAACTGGCCACTTCAGCTCGGGAACAGCAGGGGATCTGCTGAAAGCTCCGTATCGAGCTGCAGCTTGGGTTGCGTTGCCTCGGGACCACATTCTGCAGTGACACGGGGTTTGGTGACAGCCGGCATAGGCGTGTACGATGCTGAGCAGACCTTGGATACGAAAAGATCTAGTTCACGACCTGTGACAGATGAACTGCCAGTTGTCATTTTCGAGAACAGGTTTCTAATTAGAGATCCATTGGAATTATCACAGACTCGGATCTGGCCGCCGACCCCTGCAACACAGCCAAAGTCCTTCTATCCAGTTCCTTCACAGCAGTCTTCGCTGTCCTCCTTACCCTGCAGCTGAGAAATGCTAACACGCCATTGGCCGGTTCACCTCGATCCAACCAACCTCACCTCTTGACCGCCTTTCCTCCAATGCTCACATGGCTGCAAACCAACCCTCCATTCGCATTAGATTCGATCTACTATTGCATCTCATCAACCCACGTTCCCAGCTGCATCAAGGGATACCTCTTCAAGGATCTCAAACCTCCAAGGAAATTATCTTACCAAAAGGCGCCAAGCTAGATGACGGCCCGCTCTTGAATCCAGGAACAAGGACCTTCTGCTGCCACCGCCGATATTAGTTTTTTTTTTTCCATTTTTCCACATTCTCGTCCTTACACTTCAAGATCGTAGCAGGGATCCCGAATCGGAATTGGTGTCTGACAGAATTTTCTTGTCATCTTTTCTTTCTTACTTTCGGTGTAATTCATCCGTTTCACCTCTCATATTGGACGTGTCAATATTCAGGCTTGACCGCTTTCTCACGGAAAATAACTCCTTGTCACCATGACGCTCAACCTCAATGAATTCGACGTCCTAGTGTTTGACATTGGTAAGATTAAACTGGCTCCACAGTTGCTGTTGGCGACTGCGTGTTCTGTTGACTGCAAGGACTGTTTTGGACCGAGTTGTCATTCATTGTATTGGCATATGTTTTGTATTTTACTATACACTCACGCTTTGCTTGGATAGCATACACTCAGAATAGCCATGATAACACATATCACAGAAGGAACCGTTTGTCCCATCTCCTTTGTCAAGGACGTTCTCGTGAGTCGTCCCGTTTTCTTGTTTGTCTCACTTCGCAACCGTTCCGATCTTACTCCCCTTACCCATGTACCACCTCCGTCCGTCCCCCTTACCGCCTCCGGGCCCGGACCTCCGCATGGATCCCACCAAATTTCGTCCCAGCCTCCTCCTCTTCCGGACGTCCTCCGTCCAGCTGCCGGCCGTTGTACCCAGATCCCGGGTGTCCACGCTGCCGAACCAAGTTCTGCCAAGTTGCGCAAGTCTCGGGCGCGTGCAGCTGAAAATTTCAAGCCGAGCACTTCTTTCCCAGCCCCTTTGCACTCTTCACCGACTTTGCCCGTTTCGTGACGGCATGCACGATGTCGACAACACTGCAACCTGCTGACCAAGGTCTGTTTGTTGTCACTAGTTTCCGTATGCACTCGAGGCACTTCCCAAGGTGTTGGGTCAAGAGTGGGATAGTCCAGAGTTCGCAAAGTACCGCGATGCCTTCCCCGAGGAGTATCGCAACTCGCGCTCTGACTTTGAAGCGCACGTCCGCGATCTCGTCAAGCGTGATGTCAAGATCGCCTATCTCAAGTCGCTCCAGGGTTACCTGTGGCTGCAAGGCTACAAGTCGGGTGACATCGTGGCGCCCCTCTTCCCAGATGTTGAGCCCTTCTTCAACGAGGCCACACAAGCTGGAAAGAAGATCATTATCTACTCGTCCGGTTCAGTCCCTGCGCAGAAGTTGCTCTTTTCACATACCAACTCCGGGAAATCAGATATGACGTGTCTTATCGCAGACTACTTTGATACCACTAATGCGGGGCCCAAAACCGAGGTTGATAGCTACACGAAGATCATTTCTGAGCACCCGGAGCACAAGGACGTCAACCGATGGCTTTTCCTTAGTGACAATATCAACGAGGTCAAGGCTGCTGTCGGGGCTGGTATGCGCAGTTTGCCCGTTGTTCGTCCTGGTAATGCGCCGTTGCCGCCAGATGAACCTCTGTCCAAGCTTGCCATTACCGAGTTCAAGCACTCAGAGGTCGCTTCTTTGGGAGTATGATAGACAACTGCAGGGAAAGGTCGCTCAGGGTGTGGGGAAATGACAATCGTCGAATAGCGTGGGACCTTTGTGCGGAGATGCAAGAGTAGTAGCTCGCTAGGGAATTCTAGTCCCCTCAAAAGCTGATACCACCGTCCAGCTGATCCTGTCTACTGGTGATCTGGTGTCCCCAAGCTGCATAAGTGTCACCATGCACCTTATCAGTCGTGCGACGTAGCAAGTTGCAGATAGTCGATCCAAACGATACAGCACAGTATGTTCTCACCAAGAACTGTGTAGATAGCATCCTCCCACCGAGCGTAAACATTCGTACCGTGCCAGCCCATTGTCGCGTGCTCAAAACTCCATATGTTTTGCCGTGCTGATGGTTTGTTGGGCAGTTCCGCATATGCAGCTTGTCGAGGCCCCACGCGTTGTCGTGTCTCCCCTCATCGTTTCAGTTTGAATGACTCGTCGACGCTTTGAGCGTCATGACAAAGTTGTTCCGTGTCCGTCCTGGATTGACTTCCTTCTTGGTAAAACCCGGCAGCTTTTCGGAGGCGGTCCCGATCCTCTTCCACAGAGTATATGCCAATTTCTGAGTCATCTTGGTCTTGGTGCATACATAGCCGAGAATCGTCATCAACTCCTTGAAGCGAGTTTCTGTAAAGTATCGTGAGTTGTCAACACAGCTGCGAGGTAGAACCACAAAAAGGCAGGGAAAGGGTTCGTCAGAACCAGTTGCAGGCTCAGCTGCAGGTCGAAGAAAGGAGAGAGTCCGAAGAAGCATCTGTCCACGCCCCTCGGCCTCGGGCACGAAGTTGAGCACTAGACTCAGAGAGATGATATCGAACACCTCAGAATCGTCCTTGGGTAAGGGGCGCTCCATAAAATCTTGCTTTGTGATGCCTGGCTCCTGGCTGTTGAGATCGATATGCTTCATAGTAAAGATACCGCTTGTTGAGCATGCGTTACGAGTACTCAATGCCCCAACCTCCAGCATATGAAGCGGCTGAGCACGCTTCTTGAGATCCGCCACAGGGAGCCATTCCAGAAGCACTCTTGACGTGTCACCTCCTCTGTCGAGACTCTGACCTTGCAGACTGGCCTTCTGATAGTGGTCAAGACCACCCAGCTTGGCAATCTCCGAGGCAAGGCGCGTTTCAGTGACCGTGTCGCCCTTGGCTGCAGCTTGCCGACGTTGTTTCTCCAGTTGGTGATGAGTGTTGATGAGACTCCTGCTGGCTTTCCTAGACATTGACCGTGAGGACTTGACAGTTGGCGGGCGGCCACTTGAAAGGCTCTTAAGCCTTGTTTGCTTATTGGAAACCATTTTATGAGTGCAATGAGAATGGCCCTCGCGTGTTGACCTCTTGGCCCCTTAATGCATTGAAATCTGGAGTGATTTTCATGTTAGTCTCGGTAAAGAGAAGTGCAATATTGAAACTCACCGATTTCCAAATCAGGGCAACTCCTCGGGGGAGATTCAGCAGAGTAGAATGAGCTATAAGGCTTGGAACAGCATTTTGACTCCTATTTATCGATCGAATTGCCCAAAGTTCCGTGTGATTGAGTGCAACATTCATTCCCTCCATGACTTTTTGCGATTGGCTTACATAAGGCAAATATTTCGATCTGAGTATCAACCAATCACATCATGTAGAACCGAGTGGAGAACTGCCCTAATGCCTTTTCACGAAAATAAATAATTTCAAATCAGCGAAACTTTTTGTGAACCTTTGACCACTTCGACGACAACCAGCACACCCGACAATCTTGTGCCCTCGACAACACCGACGCAATGGCCGCCAACAAGAAAGGTACGACATGATATGAAACAACAAAGAGGGAAGAGAAGAAAGGGAAACAGAAGAACATCGGACGGGCGAAAGCGAAATTGAGCAAGAATTTGAACGACGATGTTGTGGCGGCTCTCTCGAGATCAAATCATTATATCGCCTCGATGCAACTACATCCATTGCGACGACTGCTATGACCAATCAGCTTCGCTTTTACGTTGTCGTCTTCGCTTCGATGCCACCGACCTTGCGACTTGATCCGTCTTCTGATTCTCCTATTCGACTCTCACCCTCCGAGTTCATACTCTACCGCATCATGCTGCAGCAGATTTTGCGAGTTCTGAATAAGAGCGAATGCTGATGCTTTCAATAACAGTTCAGCCTAAGGGCAAGGGTAACAAGAAGGCCCAGGATGCCGCCAAGGCCGCTCTCAAGGGCGTAAGTTGAAAACATTTACTCAATCCACCGTCCCAATATGCTAACCAAATGTCAATAGGCCAACTCCCACAAGAAGGTCAAGGCTCGCTTCAGCACCTCCTTCCACCGCCCCAAGACCCTGATCACCTCGCGAGCCCCCAAGTACCCTCGCCGATCCATCCCTCATCAGCCTCGCCTCGATGAGCACAAGGTTAGTCCCACCTAGAATCAGACTTGTGGGGGAAACAGTTGTATTAACCAGTATAGATCATCGTCCACCCTCTCAACACTGAGAGTGCGATGAAGAAGATGGAGGAGAACAACACTCTCGTCTTCATTGTCGACATCAAGAGCAACAAGTCAGTATTTTCAAGAACAATATCAAGAGTAAAATCTAACCTCGACACAGGGCCCAGATCAAGCTTGCCCTCAAGAAGCTCTACGACATTGACTGTGTCAAGATCAACACCCTCATCCGCCCTGATGGCACCAAGAAGGCTTACGCCCGCCTGACCCCTGATGTCGATGCTCTCGACATTGCTGCCAACAAGCTGTCTCTCGTCTAAAAATACCACCGGGCTTGTGGGTTTCTGGCTTCTCTGGCGTGTCTTTGGGTTGGTTTTTGGCCTGCTGAAAATGCAAGGCATGGGCATCGGAATAGGCGTAAAAAGAACTTCTCGTTGAGAGTGCAAATGATCATGAATTCAATACCACCCGGGACACGGCTCCGCTTAGTCGTCTAAGATGCTGCCTTGATATGATTTGAATGATAATATGTGAATGTGACTTGTAGTTACGGTTTGCAAGTATTTTTGCATTCTTTGTTTGTTTGTTCCAACAAGTCTTGGGTAACATTTTGTAGAAATTATGGCTAATACATTTGTTTGGTGACATACCATGAACAATGTGCCAGTTAAGTCAAGTCAAGCCCATAACCATTTTAGACGATCCATTCACAAACAATGGAGGTTGAGAACTTTTTTTTTTAAATCGTTCGTAATGTACATAGCCCTATTGTCAGTCTCTTTGACCAACAGAGCCCGAGTCGTCCTGGTCACAGCCTGAATTTTCCACTATGGCCATGACCTGTCTATTCATACAAAAAATCTCGTAATACATTGCTGAAATAACCTTCTTTCCATACTGAAACTAGTTTCTTAGTTGCGCATGCTATTGAGGTGCTTCATCGTAAGGTAGTTGACGTCAAGAAATCGCTCGACGCAGTTGGCGAGACATGTCTCCTCGGACTTGTCGAGCTTGGGGTTCTTGATGTTTCCTGGAACGCACTTGGTCCAGCACATTTGGGTCAAGCTATGTGTTTCTAGAGACATTTCGTCAGTGATTCCGTATCCTATTGCGTCTTCCTCGGTGTTGTACGTACGGGCTTGGATCTGGGAGCGCTGCTGCTCATTGGCGAGGAACTGGCGAAGCTCGAGGCGATCCTTGTCGTTGAGCTTCTCGAGGTCGGCGTTATCGATGGACAATTGCTGAGCACTCATTTTGGCGGTTGGGAAGAGATTGGTCGTGATTGGCGTGGGATTGAAGTTGGTTTGTTGTAGTGTAGATTCTGCTCACAAGTTCAAGATTTTTGATGATGCGCAACTGTCTAATCAACTGACCAATAATGGGCCACAGATCGGCTGGTAGTCCCACTCTCAGCTTCATGATCATTTCTCACCAAGAGATACAAGCAGATTTGATTTGTATGACTGTCATGTCGATTATTCAAAGAAAGACTCTTAATCCGATGCGTTACAATAACTATACTGAGAGTCCTTTCACCATCACCATACGGTTCAAGACAGACGACTCAGTGCCATGAAGCTCTCTATTAACAGTATCTAATTTGTAAATACCAAGCAAGTAGTCATAATACCGCTCTAACACAATTCTCATGTACCAATTCTAGCCAGAATATGCCACCGAGTAACACACTTCTACTGAAGAAAAAAAAACAATGGTAACGACTGACTGGGTTCTCAGAACCAATATATGCATGTAACATCCACATGCATCGCTTTCGCTAGATATAACGCTTCCAACGGGCCAATGCCATAAAAATGATGCACAGGAAAACCATGAAGCTAATGATGCTAAAGAAAGGAGCCAAGTTGTTTGCGGCAACGGTTGCAAACGGAACTGGCACGTTCATTCCAAATACACCACTGACCAAGTTGAGGGGGACGAGGATCGAGGCCAAGAAAGTGATCTTGCTCAGAACCTCGTTGGTATGCGTTCCTTGCGCGATGCTGTTGATGGAAACCGTAGCAAGATAATTGCTGTGTGCGCGAGACAAAATCTTTTCGAAGTGTCCCAAGTTGGTGGCCATGGTCACAACGTGATCCTGGATGTCACCAAGGTACATGCCGATGTCCATCCGCGGCGTGACCTTGTAGTTCTCGTTGCATCGCTTCGTGAAGCCACGGAGAACATCTGCCTTGCCACCGAGGAGTCGAAGCAGGGCCAGACAGTTCTTGCGAACCCGGCCAATGCGACGGAGGAACGAGTTGGAATCATCCTCACGCATGACGAACACTTCGTCTTCAATAGCATCCGCTTCAAGCTCGATCTGGCGAATAACAGGTCCGAAGGAATCAACAATGTCGTCACTATGGACAATTAGCATGACTCTCCAAGACGTTCTCTGAGATAAACAAACTTACATCAAAGCATAGCAAATCCAGTCGCTGCTGAGAGAGACATAATCCTTGAGAGCAGTTATTCGCTTGCGAACCTGAGCCGCATGGGAGTTAGGCTCAAAGCTGAAGCTCAGGGTGCCCTCGCGGAACACGATCACATAGGTGTTGAAAGGCTCATACTCAATGCCATCAGGCTCCTGAACAACTGAGAAGGAACGGAAACAGGCAAAGTAGTACGACGGGAATAGTTCAATCTTCTCGCGAGCTTCCTGAGTGATGATATCCTCAATTGTCAAAGGATGGATCCCAAAAGCCTTACAAATGCTCTGGACCTCCTCCTTAGAAGCCGCATTGACGTTGAGCCACCAGACACCATCTTCGTCTTCATCAGGAAGCTCGAAGAGGCCTCGAAGGTCTTCTCCTGGGAGAACCAGATCACCAAAATCGGCTGCGTGGATAGTTGACTCCCATGCCGAAGAGAAGAAACTGAACCGGTTGGGGTCGACAGGCGCAGGCTGCTTTTCAGCAATTGACCCCTCGGTATGAGTCTGCGCTGTCTGGTTCGTCTTCTCACGGGTCATCGAGTCATCCGAGACAGGTTCCAGGATATCACCATCAACAGTGACCATCCGCTGAAGGCGCGATTCATTCTGCTGAGTTCGCATATCCTCAAAGCTCTGCTTCTCGGCAGCGACAGCATTGCGCTCTGCCGCTCGCTCTGCCGCGCGTTCGGCTGCCTGCTCATTGATGAAGTTCTCAAGGTAGTCGAAGTCAATATACAGGTGGTCCTTGTGATAGCTCTCCTTGACAGGGAAGCAAACATCCTCCTCTGCAGTCGTGTTGGTTGAGAGGCTATCAGCATCATTATCGATGGTGCGGGGCTTGCTTCGATAGCTGCGCTTGCTCGAGATAGACATGGCTCGACTGGCTACATCTTCGATATCAGGCTTGTTGGGTTCCGAGAACGACATGTCCCGCTCCCGACGGCGAGCCTGGGCAAACGCCTTGACCGAGTTAGGTGGCGAGACAGATCGATCCGTGGAATCCACAGTAGGTCGGCGACTACGACGAGTAGTGGGGGAAAGATCACCAACTTCTTCATCGATAATGGCCTCCTCGAAGTCGCGAACTACAATCGCAGGAGGGGCGGGGGGCTCAGGATCGAGCTGTCGGGCACCATACAGACTGTCGAAAGTGCCACGGCGAGGGCGCTCAACCCTGGTTGAACCCGACTGGTGGCGGTGGTCATCGAGCTCCGGGACTGGAGTATCGTACCCGGACTGGGCAGCGGATTCTTCGTGGTCTGACATTTTCGCTTTTGGCTAGGTTCGTAGCTTGATATTGAGTATATTGGCTCTAACGGTGACCGTGTAGAGTAGATGGATATGTCTCGAGGAGGGCGGAAGGCGTATTACGGATTCGGTATTATAGTCCCATCGCTTGTTGTTGTTCCAATCAGTGTCGTCTGATATAGGCGGTTATAGACGTCGCACCCGGCGCGGCATGGGCGCGCCGAGTTGGAGTTTGTTCAAAACTGAGCTCTGCTCGGCGGTTGTCGCCAGTGGCTGCTGGTTGTTGAAGAGTAAATATGTACTAGCGGAAGACGAATAACGGGTAATGCGATCTAAAGACCAGTTACGGGGGCTTCTTGTTTACTCCGCTGTAGACCCAGAAGCTGGGACCGAAGAGCGAAGGGAGGGAAACGTTTGAGAAGGCGAGTTGAGCCAACTTGAAAACTTGTATGGGATAATGGCGAGGCGCCGATACTGGATGATGGCGTAGATGAAGCAGCTGCTCGGGGGTTGCCAACAGTATTGAAGGCAATTGAAATAGAAGCCGGTTGAGATTCGATAAAGGAAGCGTCGCGATAAAGTACTCGGCTGGTGCAAGTGAATTTCGATCTCAGGAGTTGAGTTAGGCTGATTTATTTGTAGCAACCAGAATTTGTTTTGGGCCTTGGCAGGGAATAAAGCAGGGTGATGATGCCAGGGCCTATCGTATGAGGGAACTAGGGTCAAGGGCCAATTTCGATACTGGCACGGTTAGCCAGACGAGAAATTTTCTCGTTACTGGACAGAACAAAGACCCGGTTAATAGTGCACGGGCAAAGCAAACATAAGTAAGTAAGAAAAACAAGTAATGTTGGGTACAAAAGGAGGTCTTAGTGTCGAGAGCGACTATGTCAGGGCGAAGTTGGGTTTAAGAGGAGTTGAGGAACTAATATACCATAAGTGGGAACCGAAGGGCTAGGAAGAAAAAAATTGTCTTTGGTGGTACCGAATCGCCGTGTGCTATCACAAGCAAAAAATAGGTCATCCAGTTTGGCCGTTGGTTCTTACAGGCCAGACAAGACGGGGAGAGGCCGCCACTTTTCCTGTCTTGGGGGCACTTGCTTCTGCAGAATGAGCTTGGCCTGGGCCATCGGTGTCCATGTCCGTGTTAGATATCAGGCTTGTCCTTGGTCGGCCTAGTTAAGAACCTAGGAACTCCCTGTTGTGCCTGTCCGGCTTTGAGAGCCGATTCGCCACTACCGGGTGGTGTAGGGTAGGTTATCAGGAATCTCGACCATCTCAGCTGATTGACCAGGAGAATGACTGATTCCAGGAGCATCTCTGCATTAATCCCGGTTAATAACTGTAAACACTATCATTTGCTAGAGGACTAAACGCACTCAGAACATCAGATCACAATTTGATCATCAGTATATTATTATTCACGCTCATTCATGTCACGGCATATCGATCCTAATTCGCTCAGACATCGAATCTTCTCCCGCATGCAAAAGCTTGTTTACCGAAAGCGGACTAGTCTACGAGCCTCCTAACAGCCAGGTGTCGAGACCAATTCCGAACTTGACACTATTGGCGATCGCATTCACATCGATCTCAATCCGACGGAACAACATCTCTAGACACAGTACAAACACACGACGAATATTCCCACCCGACCATCATCTATCATGGCTGAACAAGCTCTTGACCAGATCCGAGACGTCTTCGATGGCCAAATCGTACATGATCCCGCGCCTCGATTTACCTGATCAACAGCTGACTGAAGCTCCACTGTAGGACTTTGAAGGACAGAAGCTCGCCGAGCTCCTTGCCACAGTTCTCCTTGTCATTTCTGGTGTACGTCTTCTTCCTCTTTAAGCTATGCCTGATAAATCGTTGGATTGCTCGGCTGATTATAACTAGCTGATCTCCTTCGTCGTCGGCTACATCCTCCAAGATATCAAGCTCGCGGTCTACCTAGGTCTAGGAGGCACGGCGTTGACCTTTCTCGTCGTGGTGCCGGCCTGGCCCTTTTACAACAAACATCCTGTCAAGTGGCTTCCAGCGGGGTACGCATACGATCTTGCAAGCAAAGGAAATCAATAGATTGTATGGCGTGCATTGGGTCTCGCTGCGTCATGATCTCTACAGCCTATCGAAGCTGATTATGACACCTCAATAATACTGCCTCCTTGCAGATGCTTTGTTCTTTTCTTCATAACCCATGATATTCGGATATATGGACCGCATTCTCTTTATCGACCGTACTTCTGGAACTCCCAGTCCCTGTTGTCCAAAGGACAAACAGATCGAGCCTTAAGCCATCTCGAAATGCAGTGAAAGTGGAACGCATGCTGTGTCTCTGTTAGCCGAATCACATGAAAACAAAGGGTGCGTAGCAGTCTTACGTTGCATATCCCCCAGGCCACGGTGCACTCTTCGCTTGTCGCAGATGCTTGGTTTGCCTGGCATTCGATGCCTAACGGTTTGTGAGCACTTTGTGATATAATCCAATAAAAATCCGAGTAGACGTACATAGATCCATGATGTGGTTTCGGCAAATGGCACAGTTGTCAACGACGATGTCCCATGCCCAAAGAGCTACCGCATTCCACTGTTCGTTTCCGGTCAGCATAACTTAGGGAGGCTCACAACTGGAAAGTGTGTACCTTCTTGACCTCGAATTTCTTCTTTCCCTCGACACTCTTGCTGCCGGAGCCCTCGCCCTTCTTAGCGACAGGCGCATCGCTCATCTCGACGTCGGCCATGTTTCGCGTCGTCCTGGTCGACCTGCAACACGCTATGGCTGGTTTCGTTGAATGGTACCAAGTTACACTGGTTGGCTAGAGCAGTCAGAATTATTCAGATGCCGGTGATCTTCACGGACGGAAAATGGGACATGTAGCGCGCAGTTTCGGTTTGAAGGTAAGGAAACGTACAGATATCGGTTGCTCGATAGATCAATAGCTCTAGAGTTGTGAATGCTTGTAATTGTCAGCAATGAGAAGAGGATGAATAAACAACTTCGGGCACGGTTTGCTTTTGTAAAGAAAATGTACCTTGATGGCACAGTTGCGAGGAAGGCAAGGGGGCTCACAGTGAATTTGGTTCTGAGCAAGTGATGATGCGGCTCTGAACCTCTGCTCTAAAGGCTTCGGATGCCGCAGAGCTTCTCTAGGTAGGCGGGCAGGTGAACAGGCAGCTGGAGGAGTTCAAGCCTTAGGTCACCTCACCCAATTCAGGCTGCGTCCGGCGGGAGAGTGGCGGGGCGGGGTCGATCACAGAGGCCCTATCGCTTATCAGTCGTGACGAGACTTTCGCTGGAAACGAAACATAGAAGTCTCACGCATGATACTTTGATTTAACGGCCTTAAGTCTTATATCAGGTACTTTGCATTTAAAAAATATTCTAAAACGTTCTTGTTACTTCGAATACATAACTCAAATAATCGTACAGTTCTCTTGCTCGAAAAAACAAGGCTGTGAGATGCGATGTCCGATACGCTTCAGGCGCTGAACCTAGAGGCTGACCCACTCTTTGTGCTGGCAATGCCTAGAATCCGCCGGCGTCATTGCTTGGACCGGGCTCGCACTGCGCTTGATCTGATGGGACTGACCTGATTCTTATTAACCCAGACGCTTCCGCCCTTCACTTCTTTTGTTGTTCCCCTCATTACTTGATTTTGAATCATCCACATCACGCTTTCTCCTACAGCACAGCCATGGTCAGATTAGTCGACTCTCTCTTCACCAGAACAGTAGTTGCTTTATGCTCAATCGTAACACCTGCCTCGATTTTATATTCTCTTTCATACACCCCACCACCATCTTAATCCGGCCCGATCTTTTGGAGTCCTCTTTGGCACTGTCGCATAGCCAGATACCAACGAACGAACGAATCAATCAATCAATCAATCAATCAACAGCCCGCCAAATAATTACGGGAAATCGCATATTCGACTTGATTGTTGTCTAGTCTCAGTCTTAGCCTCCACTGACACTCATCCTGTGTTTTCCCTTTTGTTTCATCGATTCAACCTGTCACCACAGACGAAATGAGTGAGACCCCATCTCAGCCTACAACCACTCCCGCCCGCCGTCGTAACGGTCGCGGCAATGGCCGTCCTGCTGCTCAGAAGGCTTATGCCTCCGAGAATGACGTCGCCTCAATTGATCCCGCACGTTACGATCGCGCTCCACGAACTCCTCAGAAGGGAGCTGGTACCGATTCTCCTCATGCGCAGCTGAGCCATACCAATTCGAAACAGCGACCTAGGAATGCAAACAATAATAACAATAACAACAACAACAAACACCGTGGGAAGAATGGTCCTCACTCACCCGAGTCTGCTCGACCTGGCCGTCACACTCCACCGCATCAATCTTCATCCATGAAGTCGGTTTCTGCCTTCGCCGGAGCCACTTTCCATGCATCTCCTGCGCCATCTGCCTTGCCTCTTC
The DNA here is from genome assembly GCA_014898885.1 of Fusarium lyarnte (nom. inval.). Classification (NCBI taxonomy): domain Eukaryota; kingdom Fungi; phylum Ascomycota; class Sordariomycetes; order Hypocreales; family Nectriaceae; genus Fusarium; species Fusarium lyarnte (nom. inval.). The sequence continues at coordinate 39,363 of JAAVUB010000100.1, forward strand.
CCAGTTTTGTCTCTCGTTCGGTAACCGACTCGCCTAGCGTCAGCAAGACATCTCGAGACATTCTACAGGAACCCTCGCCACCTACCGATACCGAAGCGCCAACTCCTCTGCGCCAGAGTGCATCGGGTGTCCAAGAATCTCCGCTCGATTTCATGTTTCGCGCCCACCGTCAAGAGAAGGAACGTCAACGCAGCGAAAGCACCAGCAGCTTCCGCCCTTCAGGCCTCGTCACTGAATCACCCTCTGCCCCCTCTGCCCAGTCTCCCTTTGGGCCTGGTAGTATCCCAAAGCCAGCAACTCTCCCTCAGACAGCCCGCACACAAACACGCTTCCAGTCTGGTGGCATCGACAGTGTTGAGCTGGACGGCACTCCAGGCCGGCCACTGGGGCCGGCGTTTTCGACACCTTATCAAGAGCGCATTAAGGCTGCTCGCTCTAACTCCGCTCGATCTCCTGCTGATCTATCCGCCACTCAGCCGAAACACAACGCTGTACCTGAAGATCCCACTGAGGCCCTAAAGAAATTCCTATTTATCGGAAGCGGAACAAATGTTTCTCAATCTGCCCCTACTGGATTTGCCCCTGCGCCTGCACCCGCACCCCCTGCTCAACACTACAACTATGCTAGGAGTGGCCCTAATGTCCCGGCTCCTTGCGATGGTCGCTCAAACAACCTCCAAGCTATGGAAAACGATCTTCGGCGTATTCTCAAGCTGGACTTGAGCACTGGATCGCCAGGAGCGGACCAGCGTTTGCTCTCATAAGACTTGATGTCATGGAGTGATTATTCGTTCGGCGTTTTTACTGCACCTCTTCTGCATAGCTTTTTAACTGCCATCAATTCCCAGACGGCATCAACGGAACGTGTTATTTGGCGGGACGGTTTTCATTGTCTACGGATTAAGGTATAGCGGCATTGTGTCTAAGTTTTGGCGTTATCAGTGCGAAGATTGAAGATATATTGAACGGACGAATGGTCTTACAGCAGATGTTGGGATCATAGCTTGACGTATACAGTCGAATCAAACAGAGGCACCTCTGATCTAGAGACAGATTGATCTCGCCATATCTATGGCGCCTGTATCAAAATGGAACAACCTCGATCGAATGGGGTTTGGCGAAGGAGAAGAGAGAATTCCCTCCTGTTTCTTTGGAACGTATATCATACGCGAGATTAGACTTAAATACAATTTTGAGCGTTGGACCAACTTTGTTGATTCAACGTATCAAATTGATTCGTGATATTGGGAGAGTGAACTACTTAATAGTAGACTTATCCTGAGGAACACCTAGATATAGTCATCTTGTGTAGGGCCAAACCTCAAGGAACTGAAACGGATTGACGTAGTAAGGTCAAGCTTTCATACAATTCGCCATTCCCTATCTCTTGCTGTTCACAGATCCATGACTGGGACTTTCACCTGGGATATAGGTACTCACTACTGAGATGGTAACTCAATACAGTGACGAACTGAATGCCTTCAAAGTCTGGGGTGCGGCTTGCTTCGGGGTAGTGGCCATTCCAAAGATCCGCTCCTGCCCCGCCATTCATCCCACGCTTGCACGCTTGCCCGCACTCATGGAGGAAGGTGTCAGGGTGGGTACGTACTTGATTGACACCAACCGAACCTAAGTACACTTCCCTGCTCTCGTGACGAGAAACTCATCGACCTTTGATTTCATAGCTCGAATCTCTGCAACTGAGGATAACTCCACCAGTGTCGTTTCTTTTTGTTCTTGGGTCGTTGCATTTGCGGCATTTCCTCCCTGTGCAACATCAATTCATCTTGTACTATCAAGGTAAGTGAGCTAAACCAACAAAAGATCTTCCAAAGCATGCAACTTATCTGGGTCATGACTCCATCCCCAAGCCCCTCATTAGCTGTCCTCCTCATAATTACGCTTCCCCGTGATACTCAACCCTCACCCTTGTGTGAATGTTTCCAGCCTCCATTCTGAGTTCTCAGATCGCTCTTATCATATCTCATCAACCTCTCAAAGATCAAGATAACTCTTGTCACTGACCCCCTGCTGACTCTTATCTGTGAAGACCTTGAGTTCTGAGCTCCCAGTTCGCTCTATTGCTTCTTTTCAAGCCTTGAGTGTATTTATCCCCATTTCGAGGTGTCTTGTTGCCTGCGTCTGATTGTCAATGCTTTTCCAGACTGCAACTTCACTCCTCCGTTCAGCTCCACGACGATTAGCCGCAGCTTCACGCCTATCCTCTTGCCGTTGGATCTCATCCGAAACAATGACCAAGCTCGATACTACCTCCAGGCTCACCCGCCTGAGGGGCTTGATGAAAGAGCGCAATGTTCATATTTACAGTGAGATTTCATGATCTACACCTGCTATTCACTACTGCAGCACTAACAACAGCTTGTAGTTGTCCCTTCTGAGGATAGCCACTCGTCTGAATATATAGCAGATTGTGATGCCAGACGCGCTTATATCTCTGGGTTCACTGGTTCTGCTGGATGTGCTGTTGTTACACTCGAGTCTGCTGCTCTTGCTACTGACGGTCGTTACTTCAACCAGGCCACATCTCAACTCGATAGCAACTGGACGCTTCTTAAACAAGGTCTCCAAGACGTTCCTACATGGCAAGACTGGTCTGCTGAGCAGTCTTCTGGTGGAAAGAATGTTGGCGTTGACCCAACACTCATCTCCGGTTCAACTGCCAAGAACCTTGCTGAGAAAATCCGAAAGAATGGCGGAGCTGAGCTTGTACCTGTTGATGGAAACCTTGTCGATCTGGTATGGGGAGATGAGCGTCCTTCTCGTCCCTCGGAACAAGTTATCATCCAGCCTGACGAGCTTGCAGGAGAGTCTGTCCTGAACAAGCTAACCAAGGTCCGCCAGGAGCTGGAAAAGAAGCACTCCCCTGGTTTCCTAGTGTCCATGCTGGATGAGATCGCCTGGTTGTTCAATTTGCGCGGCAACGATATCCCTTACAACCCTGTCTTCTTCGCGTATGCTACTGTTACCCCTGATGCTGCTAAGCTATACATCGATGAGGCCAAGCTGGACGACAAGTGCCGCTCGCACCTCACCTCGAACAAAGTCGACATCAAGCCATACGAAGCTATCTTCGACGATGCTCAGGCATTGCACGCCGCTCATGCTGAAAAGAGCAAGTCCGGCGACAAGGCTCCTACTGGCAACTTTCTCATTTCTAATAAGGGCTCATGGGCACTTAAGCGTGCTCTGGGAGGAGACTCTTCGGTCGATGAAATCAGAAGTCTAATTGGCGATGCCAAGGCCATCAAGACTGAGGCTGAATTGAAGGGTATGAGGGATTGTCATGTGAGAGACGGCGCTGCACTCATACAGTATTTTGCCTGGCTTGAGGACCAGCTTGTAAACAAGAAGGTCACACTTGACGAAGTGCAAGCGGCCGACAAACTCGAAGAGCTTCGAAAAGAAAAGAGGGACTTTGTCGGCCTCTCATTCCCCACCATCTCCTCCACCGGTGCAAAGTAAGTTCGATTCAAAGCGACATGAGAGATTCATGATACTTGACCATTAAGCGTTGTCAGCTTTTACTGACCATCAAATGCAGCGCTGCAATCATTCACTACGGCCCTGAGCGTGGCAACTGTGCCACTATCGACCCTGAAGCTATCTACCTTTGTGATTCAGGAGCACAATACCGCGATGGTACCACGGACACCACTCGCACCTTGCACTTTGGAAAGCCTACAGATGCAGAGAGGGAGGCGTACACTTTAGTTTTGAAAGGTCACATCTCTTTGGATCAAGCCATTTTCCCCAAGGGAACCACAGGCTTTGCGCTCGATAGTCTGGCAAGACAACATCTCTGGGTATGCTATCAACAGCAACTTATGAAGTGTGACCTCTAACAAAGACTATAGAAAAACGGCCTGGACTACAGGCATGGCACCGGACACGGAGTTGGTTCATTCCTAAATGTCCATGAAGGACCCATTGGTATTGGCACTCGTGTCCAATATGCTGAAGTAGCACTGGCTCCAGGAAATGTGCTGTCAAACGAGCCAGGCTATTACGAAGATGGGAAGTACGGAATCCGAATAGAAAACATGGTTCTCGTCAAGGAGGTCAAAGCCAAGCACTCCTTTGGTGACAAGCCGTTCTTGGGCTTTGAGTACGTGACGCTTGTGCCGTACTGCCGGAACCTGATCGACACAACGCTCCTCACATCTGAAGAGAAGGAGTGGCTCAACACTTATAACGCGAAGGTTCTGGAGAAGACGCAAGAATATTTCGAGGGAGACAATGTGACATTGGCCTGGCTCAAGAGGGAGACCCAGCACATTGAGTGAAGCAACGGAACCGGCCAGAGCAACGCTATAGACGTACGAAGGTAGCTAGGATGAATGTTACAAGAAACGACGCAGTGAATAATGGCCTTTCCTTGCTCTTGTTCCATACAGAGCTATTCTTCAAGAGCTTCTCGATACCAAGAGTCCGAGGAATATCCAAACCCCAGCGAGATGCGACCTGAATGTGTGAGACGACATTGAGTGAGCCTATTGGTAGACGGTGACTTACATGGATGGATAAGGCAATTAATCCAGTGAGAAGTGCAAGGGTACGGGAAAAGAGGGCTACCACAACGCCGATTCCAAATCCTTGAGACAGACGATGAGCTTAGATTCATATGACACAAGGTGAAGATGACCAACCAGCAACACTTCCGCTTGAAAGCTGACGAACTGTGTCAGGCGAAACATCTAGAGGACGCCGGCGTGGAGGAGGCCCCGTAGCAAGTGTCGGGGCATCACAACGGATGACGGGTCGAGTTGCAATGAAAGCTCCTACGCAAGTCGCGGGGGCGATGCCTCGGCTCATGGCCCGGAAGGCTACTCGAGAGTTAAAGGCTCGATACATGTTCATGGAAATAACTCGTTCTGAGAGTGATAGAGCCAATTGGTGATATGCAATTGGGAAAGGGGAGTTTTAAGTGTAGGCCGAGGGCTAGAGGGGAGCTCGTGTCTGAATTGCTTATTACGTCAGTGACAGTCTAACAGTCATAAGCTCTCAGCCAATGACTGATCAGCGTGGGGAGAACAAAGGATATCCAGCTCCCTTGGACATGACACAAAGAGTTCGTGGTACCTTGGTAACAAATTTGAAGAGGACAATTGATTGACCGCAAGTATTACATTTACAGACAAGTGCCCGTTCTGACAGCTTCAGACATTGAAGCCAATGACACCCTCAAAGTAGTAGGAAGGAAGGAAGAAAGCAAGAAAGCAAAGTAAATCAGCTAACACAAAAGGCCAGCAGGTATATCTCGAAGCGCCCCGACGCCATCCATAATCCCAAAAACCAAAGTCTCGTGAGTAGCCATCCAGATCCTTGACTCTTTTTTCACTTGTTTTTCACTTGTTTTTTTTCTCTCAGTAAATCCGTTCTCTAACCTAGTCCACCCCAGATACCGCGTATCCTCCTTGCTAGTTGAATATCCTTCTGCATGATTGTGACACGCTTGGCGTGGATTGCGCATAGGTTGGTATCTTCGAACAAATGTACCATGTAGGCTTCAGCAGCTTCTTGCAGCGCCATGATAGCCTGGCTCTGCCAGCGCAAGCCTTCGTCTCGTGGGCGCATCGTCAAAGCGATTTCTCGAACCTGTTGACCTTGTGTTAGTTTCCAATTGAGCGAGATCTAAGGCGTCGAGCAACTGACAAGGCGCGCAAATGGGAGCTTTCGGAGGAGCAGTTTCGTGCCACTTTGGTAATGTCGAATTTCGCGAAGAGCGACTGTGCCGGGACGGTATCGACGCTTTGCGCGAACGGGAACAGGATCGCCAGCTAATGTCATTGTAAGTTAAAAAAATAAAAATAAAAAGCTACTAGGACAAGTCCGAGGCTATGGTAATTCATACCTTGAACGTCACTCGGCCGCGACTTGCCCGCGCCGGAAGCTTTGGATTTCCTGGGAGGCATTGAAAGGAGGGTGAAGAAAGAACAAAGAGCGTTGTGGATTAACGAGAAGAGCTTTACAGAAAAGACAGTAACATGCGGAAAAGGAATGAAGCAAATGTCTTGCACAAAACGCTCGAGTTCGATCAATACAATTCTCGTTAAAAGGAGGCTGTAGGAGAGAAGCGAGAGTGTTGGTGGTGGAATCGCAAGGTGGGAAGGACCACCGCGATTATGGAGAGCGTGTGAGCGCGCCTTCCCCCAGCCCCGCGATTTTATTTAATTGATTTCCAGCCACTCTGTCGCGAACCTGATGCACGGCCACAGATCCGCACCGCCACTTGTAGCATGGTCAAGCGAGGTACGTACCCAATCCCGGACGGAATGGTGGGGGTCCTGGACACACCTAAGTTACCAGTACCCGTCAGTCTCTCAACGTGGCTCGTCCTATTCCGTCATCTTTCAGTTCAACAACTTTACATGCCTAGACTTTTACAGCGTCTGACGCATTGCTCTTGGTAAGAGTCGCTGGTGTTGGCCGTCTCTGCTCCTTCCATTGATGATATAAATCCATTACTCGACTATCTTGTTCATATATACCTAGCCAAACTCCGATCATCGCTTGGTTGTTCCTACTCAGCTACAGCATCACCGAAACGAAGATATCCCAATCAACATAGCACTGCGTAAAAGTCTCACCGATGGATCAAGTTATGGATGGAGGCCGACTGCCTCTCGAACAATGGTTCTGGGAGATGCCAACATGCACTCGTTGGTGGACAACCGCTACCATTCTGACTAGTGCCCTGGTTCAATGCCAGATGGTCACTCCTTTCCAACTATTCTACAGCTTTCGCGCGGTATTCGTGAAGTCACAGGTCCGTATTCTTCCAGATTAATTATTCGTTTGTTTTGACGATAAACCACTTGAGATGCGAACGCTTATGCTGACATTGCACCCCCTCTTACAGTACTGGCGACTCTTGACAACGTTTCTCTACTTTGGCCCCTTCTCGCTCGATCTACTCTTCCACGTCTACTTTCTTCAACGATATGCGCGCCTTCTAGAGGAGTCATCGGGTCGATCGCCTGCCCATTTCTCGTGGCTACTACTTTATTCAATGGCCTCCTTGATCGCTCTGTCGCCCCTTGTTTCCATGCCATTCCTCGGTCACCCGCTCTCGTCGACGCTGGTCTACATATGGTCCCGACGTAACCCAGAGACTAGACTGAGCTTCCTCGGCTTACTTGTTTTCACCGCGCCTTATTTGCCCTGGGTCTTGATGGGTTTCAGCCTTGTACTGCACGGCACTATTCCCAAGGATGAGATCATGGGTGTCGTTATTGGACATGTTTGGTATTTCTTTTCGGACGTTTACCCTCCTCTGCACAACGGCTCTCGCCCCCTTGACCCTCCCAACTGGTGGAGGCGTCTGTTTGAGGCTCGACCTCGAGTTGATGCGGATGATAGTACAAACGACATCATGGTTGCCGGGGCTCGAGAAGCTGCGCCCCGAGAGCTTTAAAGGGTCAAAGGCAGAGAAGGAGATTCGTTTCCGGCAAGGAACGATAGAGCCATTATGCTCAATATTTGCTATGAATTGGCGTTCAGGATTGGTATGTTTTGGAAGCATGGCACCGGGCAGATGTATTGCCGACAGCGTTGATTTACTATGGCGTTGTTAGATTGGAATGAACAATAGCCTTTGAGCATACGGTTAAATTGGTGGTCATTTGTGGTTTACATACCTACCTGTAGGCATCATGATGCTGTCTCATGATACGATAGTAAAATTGTATTAGTGCATGCAAGCGCTAGTATCGTCCGTCCACTGTAGTTCGAGTGGACACCAAATAAAACACGAGTCCTACATAACCTCCGGGTTGATTTACGAGCTGGTCCATTGAGGGCTCGGCCTCTGAAGGCGTGTGTTTGTGATGTCAGCGCAGCAGGGACTCTAGACCTTTACCTTTTACGTTTTGGTGTAGCGCTGAAGCGCTGACGTCGCTAGCCTTCGCCGGACATTCCATGGTTGACCCCGCCATGGAACCATTGGGACGCTGTAAAATGTACATAAACAGCTTGGGACCCCAGGCATCTCAAAGCTTCAAAAAGAGCTTCCACCTGCTGACACTTGTGGTCTTGCAATACCATTTTACTGTACCTCTCTCTCACTGAGTACCTAGTCTCTATATCCGTGGCCTAAATTAATAACCATGCGAGCTTACTTTTACGACGGCCTTCCTGTGAGTCCCCGATGACCTATCTTTGCTGCAACGATCCAACTAACAAACAAAAAAAATGCAGGGCGACCAGCGCCTCCCTCACAACTCGGGCATGCCCGTCAGTGTTGACGATCTCATGAACATCGGTGTCTACTACTACCATCTCCCCGAGCTCGAGTCAGTCGACAACCTTGCCAAGGAGCGTGGCTACAAGAACCGCGACGAGATCACCGTCTCTCCCCAAGCCATGGGTGACGTCTACGAAACCAAGGTCAAGTCCTTCTTCGCCGAGCACTTGCACGAGGACGAGGAGATTCGATACATTCGTGGTGGCCGTGGATACTTTGACGTCCGAAGCAAGGATGATGACTGGGTGCGCGTGTTGCTCGAGAAGGATGACCTTCTTATTCTACCTCCTGGCATCTACCACCGCTTCACCACCGATGAGAGCAACGTGAGTCAACATACATACTCTACTGCAAACCAAAAAGGCTGACCATCACAGTATGTCCATGCCATGAGACTGTTCAAGGAGGACCCCAAGTGGACGCCTCTGAACCGAGGCCCCGATGTCGACAAGAACGAGCACCGGCAGGAATATGTGAAGCAGTTCCTGGGTGAGCCCAACCAGTAAGAGGCCCACGTGGGAGTCAAACCAGCATTTGACAGTAGTGGAGGGTGCTAAGTACCAGGAGAACGACCGAGTTACCAGTCCAACTGAAGAACCGCCAAACATGAACATCGCCGGTTGAAGCTGAGGTTGACGTGATCTGAGAGCTATTTTACGTCATTTTGCATGGGTCTGTTGCAGACCACAAACATACGACTTGTGGGCGGTTTTGCGACATCTAAACTGAAAACAACTCAGTCGCATATTGGTGGCAGTCTGAGCAAGTTGATTGTCAATCGTTTACAAAAGACATTTTACCATATATTTCTGAGGGGATGAGTTAGCGGGAGTTTGGAGAAATCCGGTTCCATATAGCATACAAATATATCATACCTAAGGTATTCATCTTTGTTCCAAACTGAAGCTTTCACTGAAATGCTTGGAAGCTCCTACGACATTTGCAGGGTCGCAAACGTTTTACGAGCGAGCGCATCATCTGTCAGCAAAGAATACCGCTCATAGCATTGGCTCCAGCGTATTTCATGGATCGTTGCGGGGCGTGTAAGTGGGAGTATCTTGCAGTAGTTACTAGTTACCTAGGTACTTAGTTAGAACATGCAGCAAAGGCACAGTTCCTTAAGATCTAGCTGTCCCTCGACGAATCAAAATCTGTGCTGTCTTGAAATCAAGGTTGAGGACATCCGGAACACCCTCATAGGTACTTTGAGCGACCTGGACCAGGTAAGCTTTGACGCTGCGAAAGCATGAACTGGACATTCAAGGCATAGCATAAATGGATTCATTCTCCAAGAGCACAATTTACAATTCAAGATAAAAATTATTGCTTTTCTCATATACTCTAGCCCTGCTTTATTTCTCAGATTGGATTCAAGGCGAAATGTTCAGTCAACATCTAGAGTTTGTCCATAGAAAAGAGAGGCATGCATTGCGATGAGCACTGATACGTGCAGTTTTGGACCCCGCTGGAGCTTAACACGAGACCATGGAGTTTTATGGTTTACAGCTTTCAAAGTAATAAAACCTTCTCTTCGATTCAGCCAAAAACAACAACAAACCTCAATAACGATAATCTACAGCTCAATTGCAGATACCAGGACTCAACGCAAACGATGGATACGCGAACAGAAGTCTCGGATGCTACTGAGGCATCGTCCAGGCCGCGAATAGCACAGCTTCCTGCGAGCTGTGATCCTCCACAGCCCAACACCCCAGTGAAGCAGTTAGTCTGGGTGGTATGATTCACAGCACAGCGCTCTTTCATTCGTTCGATATGCTCACTGTTGGATGTACAGATCTTTGGAGGTACGGGCCAGATGGGGCACTCCCTTGTCAAATGTGCACTTTCACATGGAGATTTGGTAACGTCGGTTGGTCGCGTATTCGAGACAAGTCTAAAAGACATGGAGAATATCCATGAGAATTGTCTCGGCGCGTTGTGCGACGTCCGCGCTCGCGAATCTGTGAACCGTGTCATCGAGCGTACGCTCCAGCGCTTTGGCCGTATCGATATTGTCGTCAATTGCTCTGGCTACGGTGTCATAGGCGCCTGCGAGGACCAGGATGAGCATGACATACGTAACCAGTTCGAGACCAACTTCATGGGCACGCTTCACATCATCCACGCTACACTGCCGTACTTCCGCAGGCAGAATGCGGGCCGCTATCTCATCTTCAGCTCAACTTCTGGCGCTTTGGGCGTCCCTGGCCTGGGCCCTTACTGCGCGACCAAATATGCGGTGGAGGGCCTAATCGAGGCCATGCTCTATGAGACGGATGCGTTCAACATCAAAGCTACACTCATTGAGCCAGGCCACGTGAGGCCCGAAGAGCCAGAGATGCAAGATACGTCGCTTCCAACGTCCTGGGGGCATTTTCTTGTGAAGCCGCCCAGCGAGACATACGGGCATCCAACATCACCAGCGCTACATGCACGAAGGATTGTTCAGTGGCTCGGTGACAAGTATCGGCCCACGAGCGCTATCAAATGCGCTGAGCTCGTCTGGCAACTCGGACACTGCTCGTATCCACCGCTACGATTATTATTGGGAAGCTATGCAATCGAGAGCATTCGCGATCGCATGCGGTCTGTGACAGAAGAGCTGGAGGATTGGAAGCATCTCAATTTTCCTGCCGGGCCTGACGATGACAGAGAAGCTGGAGAGGAGACATCAGCCGCAGCAGCAGCACCTGAAACCAACGAGGCTGCTGCTTCTTGATCTTTGAAATGAACATTTCGTCGTTAGTTCTGGGTGCTAAGAAAGGCACTTCTGAGGCGGGCGCAGGCGCAATTGAATTTCTCGTACCGGGTGGAGTGACTATTAAACGCTAATTCTATGATACAGTACAACAAAAATTCCTTTACGAGCTTACTACTTATTATTTCTGGACCCTGGATGAGATGCCGTGTGATCTAAACGGATCTGGACTGAGAAAGGGCTGAACATTCTTTACTCCCTTGACTACCTAGGTCGGGGACTCTCCCACTTATTCCATACCATTCAACAACATAGAGTTTACCCCTGTCTGGATGACTCAGCCGGAACGCGCCCCAAACCCCAAGTCAAGTTTGCTCCACGTACCTCGTACTTTCTTTTACAGGGCTCTTAGTTGAAGGGAGAAAAGATTCCAACGGGGGTAAAGGCCTTAACTCTTTGTCCAGCGCGCTGTCATTTCCTCTTCTCACACAATTCGCGCCCGCGATACCACCTAGAACGAAGCGAGCATCTACGAAAACGATCATACAGCGCCTCGTTTCGAACCTCGACAGTTAGACCCGGTACTTCCGTCGCATCCCAGCGCTGATCTTGACGGGTTCACTCACACGATCGTTTCGTTTCGTTTCGTCGTTTCTCCCGCTGCCATAATGACCGACAAGAAGAACGAGGACTACGTTGTCCAGATGGGCAATGACAACTATGACAAGAATGAGAAGCCTTCTTTCCAGGCCCGATCACCGCCTCCCGCTACATACGGCTCAAGTCCAGTCAGTGGTCTCGAGCAGTTGGAAAAGAGCCCGCCCTTGTCTATCTTGGCGTATTGTTTGTCTTCGATCAGTATGACCGTTGTCAACAAGTATGTTGTGTCGGGCAGTTTCTGGAACCTCAACTTCTTCTACTTGACTGTTCAGGTAAGGAAATCTCCATGGCGAGGCATTGTGCCGGGGGTTTTTGACATCAGATTGTGTATAGGCTGTCGTGTGTATTGGTGCAATTACTCTGTGCAAACAACTGGGCTTGATCAAGGTTCTTGCTCCCTTTGACTCTGATCGAGCAAGAAAATGTACGTCCTTCTAGTTTAAATCGCTTCCTTCAGTGACTAACCCGAAAAAAGGGTTCCCCATCTCTCTTCTCCTCGTTGGCATGATCTACACCAGCACAAAGTCGCTCCAGTTCCTCTCAGTCCCCGTTTATACGATCTTCAAAAACTTGACCATTATTGTCATCGCATACGGCGAGGTCCTCTGGTTCGGTGGCAGTGTTACACCTCTCGCCCTGCTCTCATTCGGTCTCATGGTACTGAGCTCGATCGTCGCAGCCTGGGCAGACATTCAGAGCGCCATCAACGGTGACTTTGGCACTACCGACTCGGCTGCCGCTGTCTCTACGCTCAATGCTGGGTATGCCTGGATGGGAATGAACGTTTTCTGCAGTGCTGCCTACGTGCTCGGCATGCGCAAGGTCATCAAGAAGATGAACTTCAAGGACTGGGACAGTAAGTCATGCAATATCGGTGTGGGTGTGGGTGTGGGAATGTTTGTGTTGCTAACCTTCTGCAGCCATGTACTACAACAATCTCCTCACCATCCCTGTCCTAGTTGTCTGTTCGCTTCTTACAGAGGACTGGTCCGCCTACAATTTCTCTCGCAACTTCCCCGACGATACCCGAAACAAGATCATTATTGGTATGATCTACTCTGGCCTTGCCGCTATCTTCATCTCTTACTGCTCTGCATGGTGCATTCGCGTCACCTCCTCAACAACATATTCTATGGTTGGAGCCTTGAACAAGCTTCCCATTGCAATCAGCGGCCTTGTTTTCTTCTCAGCCCCAGTCACTTTCGGCAGTGTCTCTGCCATTTTCCTCGGCTTCATTAGCGGTTTGGTCTATGCCTGGTCCCGTGTGCGACAATCGATGTCCCCTGGAGGATCATTGCCTACTGTGCGGCCTACGATGAGCGCGAGCGCCAAGAGCAACCGCGATGCCAACTCTTAGATAATATGATACGAGGCTCAACAAACGCTTTGGTGATTACGATAGATACAATTTTCAGGAAATTAAACGTGTTTATTATTGATGCTGCCCTGTCCTAAGGACCCCACGCTAAATGCAATCCATGCCTCGTTGCTCTCTAGGCTCTATCTCCTTGGGGAGCCACAGGCCTTCGGGGGCTCAAGGAGATAAGCACCTTCTACCACCATGACTGTGGCTGATGCTGTGGCTGAAACTGCAGTTGTGGCTGAAACTGCAGTTGCGGTTGGTACTGAGGTTGGTACTGTGGCTGGTGTTGTGGCGGATATTGTGGCTGGTGTTGCGGCTGATACTGTGGTGGGTACTGTGGCTGATGTTGCGGCTGATGTTGCGGCTGGTGTTGCGCCGGGTATTGTGGCTGGTGTTGTGGCTGGTGTTGTGGCATATAGCCGCCGATCAAGTAGTTACCGTGCTGAACTTCCTCGACCGGGGCCCGGAAGTTCTGCCCTGTCAGGAGCTCGGTTCGAGGGACGACGCCGCGGAGTCTGGGATCATCCGCAGGACTTGACAAAAGACCAGCCTTGACGTCTTCCACATTGTAGTAACTGACGAGATGATGAGGCACGCCTTGGTACGTGATGCTGATAGTCTTTTTGACCAGTCCTTGTTCCTTGAAGTCGTACGAGTCGACGAGTGAACCGACCAGATGGCGCTCATCGTCACTGGGCACAGTGGTGTACTCATTACCATGTTCCAGGCCTTGTGGGAAAGGGACAGAGTTTCGTTGTCGTGATTTCGTGATTCCTCCAGATTGTGTGGCCGACTTGCCGTTCCTTCCCCTGGCTCGCTTCTTCTCTCCAGGCGGGAAGGGCTTCTCAAGCTCCCGGTACAGCAAGTAGTTGCCAAGGATACGGCTGGGGCTCCATGAGATGCTGTCAGTCCAGCGCTTGATTCCAGAAGCATGCTCTTCGTAGACGAATATATTGCCGCTTTTGATGAGATCTTGACGCTCACGGTCATGTGGTCGACGAGGAACATGAAAAAGTTTACCAGAGAGGCATGCCTCAAAAATGATCAAGGCATCGGTGGTGTCCGCGACAAAACCGGAGAATGTGGGCTGAAGTGGCATGGTTCCAGACATCTTGGAAGGGATAGCCTTCGAGGCTGGAGGTAGAGGGGTGAGAAAGGGGGAGATAGTGGAGGAAGGGTAGAGTGAGTGCAAGTGTAAGTGATCTTAACCTTGGACTCGAAGTGAGTGCAAGTGTAAAGTGGTTCTTGACCTTGGACTCGAAGTCAGTTTCGAGGAAATGGAGAAAATAATCTCAGTGACCTCGAGAGGCTGACTTTGGGGGAAGAAACTCAAGTCGAAGACTGACGATGGCCTCCTTATTTATAGAATTTGGGCCACGCTGTGTTGCTCCCAAAAATCTTCATGAAGCGAGGGCTGCTTTTCAACAGCTTCTGTGACAAATAAGATGCGAGTAATCGTAAAGCTTGTTCGGGTTGTGAATTCAGCCACATATGCTGATAGGTCCTTTTCTCTAATCGTGAGCGATACCGCACCGAACAATGGCGAAAGTTGAGCTCTCGAAGTTAATGACGAAACTGCACCAAACAGTACGTGCAAATGGATGTCACGAGGGCCTTTATCAAAAGGCTATTTTCGAGCAAGAAAGTATTCCAGTTGTGGCGGGCTGGCAGGCGTATAGAGGAGAGCGTGAGCTGTTACTTTATTTGACCATTGACTTCCGCGTGAAGAATCTCTGAGAAAGTGAGGGCACGAAGCAATTGGTTCGAGATGTGTGCGTATCTCGTTCAAGCGTTAGGTGGCAATGGTTGTAAAAGCCAGTTGGTGAAAGTAAACAATGGATATTCGACAAGAAGAAGAATAAAACTATAAAGAACAAGAGAATAATGTGGATGAAATGTGGTGAAGTGGAAGTTGAGGTGTAAGTGGATGGCTTGGATGTAATGTAGTCGAATGCAATGCAATGCACTTACCCAAGTAGGCAATCTACGCAGGGCAGGCTAAAGGCTAGTTGCACTTGCGCTTCCATGGCATAGATGGATGGACTCAAGCTTTGATTTAGGAAAGAGCAGGTCGGTACCTAGTAATTCCCTGGGCTTGAATCTGGGGCCTGGCTGGCCTGGCACTTGTTGGCTGGCTCCCGTCTGCGTCAACCACATCCTGGGTACCTAGGTAGTGTCTGTATCCGGCCTTTCCCTCAGCTTAGATGCCGTTCCAAAAATCCACGCGTGTCATTCACATTGCCATTGCCATCCATGTCGTTTGGACCTCCTAGGAAGGAGGAGGAGGGAAATGGAACTGCAAGCAGGTACCTAAGTGCGGTACGGTACCCGCGGCCATCTTCTCTCCAGGGATATTGGGGAAAGGTCGGGTCAGTCAGTACGGCAGTCCATACAGGTGGTATTGAGTTGGTAGGGCAGCAAAAAGATGTACGGCAAGGTATGAGGAAGGTACGTACCCGCCCGCCCGCCTGCCTGCCTCTTCACAAACTCCCTCGTCCTGAATTCACCATTGGGCAGGTACTTCCGCTGACTGGGCAGATACCCCAGTAAAGCCCCTTCATCGCGCTGTCGGAGCATGTGCCGAAGTACCTCAAGAGCCTACTTACCGTATCGGTGCGTGCGTGTAGTGGTGTCTCACACCTGCTGTTGAGGTGGGTGGTGGCTTTCCGGATCTACTCTAGGTAGTTGCGGGCTGTTTGTATGCGGCCGAGAGACCGCGAGCTGTGTTGAGGTCAGGTACCTGCCATCATGTTGGTGTTCCCTCCAGGTCGGATCTGTGTCTCACTCTGGAAGAATTCTATCTCTATTTGAGCAAGGGCTTGGGCGAATCATTCTCTCAAGATAGTTTCTTCAATTCAAAAGAAGCTCTTCACTATCTAAATTCTAAGATTCAGATCTAGTTAGAGCTGTTCAGCCCTTCTCCAAATCGACGGGAAGCTTAATGCATTGAAAACCTACATCCCCATCCCAGCTGGAACTACCTCACCTCGTCCCTGAAGGCTGTACCTATCTCCTCATGAGAAGTGCTTTGGAGGTGGATCTGGCTTTGATAAAGACACGCCTAGGGACACGCCCCTCACCCCCTGCACCCCTCCTCCCTTCATCCTCCTTATGCATCAGTGACGCACTATGCCGTTCTTTCTTGAGAATACCTATGCCATCACAATGCCTCTAGTTATGATTTTCGTCTATCTCGATATGTAAGTGGCATGTATGTGATGTGTCTGATTCGGCGCTGCAGAATAAATCCTCCCTCTCCAACAATGCCATTCTATTCTTTGTTATCATCTTCGACTACATTCTACACCATCATATGTGAACTCGTTTGAGCCGCCATGTCATTGGATGTTCGCTATCACTTTTCGTCTGTGCTGTTTTTGACACTCATCAACCCCTCTTCCCTCTTGTTTCTTTCTTGGATGATTTCTGTTATCCACATTGGAGAAAGAAAAAAGGGCCAAAGCACCACAGCCCCCATAAACTGACAACCATCACAGCTCAGTCACATCCCTTCTGGGCTGAGCTTCACTCTCAAGTCCATTGCAGTATCACTCTTGGGTCGGCTCTTCTATTGTTCGGGGGTGTAAAACAAAAGGTCCCTGATATGAATTCCGATTTATCCATTTCTCTTGGCTTGCGCCCCAATCTTGAACAAGTCTGTATCGAAATGAAATCACAGGAAGATGCCGAAGTAGTAGAGGGATTAGTTAGTGTGATTAGTTAGTCAGTTCGTGGTTTAGTTGATGATTCCAGATTTTCTCCTTCGCCCGTTGGACATGCAAATCTCGCTGGTGTTGGGTTGGCTTGGGCTTGGTGTTGGTGTGTGCCTGGCTGATCCCTGTATTCTGGCCTTTCTCGTCTCGTCTTAGGCGAGCTGTCTGGATGTCTGGGTCTGGTTGTCTTGCTCGCCTTGCCTTAGCTTACCATGCCTTATCCTGCCGCGCGTCAATTGAGTTACGGAGTCTGATGCTGATGGATATCATGGCGTATTCCATGTAAAGTCATCTCATATGGTGTCACCTCAACTGCCAGGCCATGGGTGCCGGTGTTTGATGCTCTGCTGTGCCTTATCGGCATTTAGACTAAACACCGCCTCCCGTGTCATGTCGAATCTGCGACGTGACGCTGCTGCCCAGATTGATTGATTGATTCCATAACTGTGGAACGCGCGCGCGCAAGCAGCTCCCCGGACCGACAGCTGCTACCTTACTCCCGCAAACAGGAACACAAAAAATAGCAGGAGCCCATGTCTTAGGCATGGACATGGACCTGAAAAATGATGAAAATGAAAACGAACATGGTCAAGTCCATGGACATGGTATGCAGCGACCTCCGGCATTGGCTTTGGTGCCTGTCTTATGGGTCTCTGGGGCGTTCTTAGTGCTCTCCACCCGTTCCTCGTCCTAGGTACCTTTTGGAGCCTTCTGATTGGCTGTTGCACCTGCCGTACTGCAGGCCATCTCTGCCTTTTACCGTGATTGGCTACTCTGCCCATCACTCTTTCCTCTGGGCTGCAACACCCCTGGTCATTTGTCCCTTGTCCTTGCCCATTGTTCTCTGTTGTTTTTGTCTCAAGGGAAAAAAGGGAAGGATAGAGACTTGGAAAGAACGCACGCACAGGTGGGAGAGCCGACTGACGAGGCGGTACTCAGCCTCCCATTGGGTGGGATTCCCCAATTGGCTTTTGTAATCGTGTGTCATCGCTTGAGACCATTCGCATGGGTTTTTACTGTCAGCCCGCCAAGTACCGAGATACCTTGTCCTGGGGTTCATGATTTGATTTGCAAATTCGACCCCAAACCCCCAGTTTGAGATACGGATGCTCGTCGCGCTTCCGTCTTCCGTTTGAAATGATCCAACTCCCATCTTGGCATCTTTCGTACCCTGTCGCATCCCAATCGCATCCCAATCGCATCCCATCGCCACGATACTAATACACAGAGAATCAACTCATTACGTCTCCTCATCTCCATCTATATTCCTGGACCTGGCAACACCTGGGTCATTAATCCCTAGAACCATTCTATAGTAATTAAACTAACCACCTTACGGGATATATGGTGGTATCACTATCATCGGTAAACGAGCATGACCTTGCTATCAACCTGTTCACATGCCCGCAACGCAATGCCGTTGCGTCGACTGATCAATGATGCCGAATCCGAAACGTGAGCATCTGCAGATTGCCAGATATGTACATACGGCTGATACGGTACTGCGCAGAGGCCAACGCCCATCCAATCCTTCTTACAATACCGTAATATCAAACTGAGACGACAGGGTTATTCACAACTGCCGTCCTCAACATCTATGACCTGTTCAATGCGTTTTCTGCCCTTCTTCTTCATCTTTGATCGCTTAGTGCCCCAAAAATGGCTAACAAACGCGCCCTGGTCGATCAGCCCTGCACACTGTAAAACCAGGGCTCTTCACCCTCACGATAGCGTCGACCTGGTCGTCGCATTGGTATCGGGACTGTGCCCTCGAAAACAGTGCCGCTCATCATGTCTGAATCTGCGTGTGCATCTGTGTCCGTGAGCCCTTCCTCCTGTTTCTGTTTCTGATTCTGCTTCTGCATCTGGTAGTGGTGATGATTATGTTGGCTCGTATCACATCCCTTGTCCGGCTCCCCCGATACCTTCCCCGCCCGCACCGATGACCGTGCCTGGCCCTCCGCCGCCTTGACCTTGGTGCTGGAACTGGCACCGGCGCTGGTGCTGGTACTGGTGCTGAAGCTGGCGGAGACGGTGCTGCTGTTTTTGGGGTTGCTAATTCGCACTACAACACCGCTCTCCCAATTGCGACAACTCATCTTTGGCTGTCCTGTCGCTCGGTCCTTGACAATGCGGCCCCTGTATGGCACAACGTAGCCGCAACCGTCAGCGTTAGATTCATGAAATCGTCACAGTTTCGTGCCAGTCGTGCTAAAATTCTTCTCAAGAGGCAGCTAGTAGCGCGCTACACTATCTAAACAACCGCACCATCGCACTGGCCGTTGATGTTCGCTCGCTTGCTGCCTTGTTGTCTCAAGTTTCCCCCATGTCTTACAGAAAAGAGGGGGGGTTCGATGGGGGCAGGTCAGGGTCTCACTCACCACGCGCTTTCTGACAGATTTGCGCTGCCAATGTAGACCCAGCCAAGAGACATCTCTTCCGTTTTCGGCTCCGCGGCAGCCGGCTCTGAGTCGTGGTGTCGCGGCTCCGGTCGCGTTTGCGGACGCGTTTGCAATTGACTTCCCGCTTGCGTCTGTGATACCATGATCATCTTGCTGTGCATCAGGAGCCCATCTCTGGTGTTAACACAGTCCCGCACCAGCTCAGTGGGGAAGGTTGGTGAGCGCCACCATTTGGGCTGGACACAGATGGTGCCCGCAGCCTGCATCAGCGCGCTCACAAGTTAGCGTTGGCTTTTCATTGTGTCTTTCTCCTCGCATGTGAGGATTCTCCAGTTTATCCAAGATCACCCATCCATGCAATGCAATGCCATGCTCCAGGTAAACTTACATTACGCCCACCTCGACTCCTGCCAACTGTCTCATCCGTCGGAAAATATATTCGGAAACGGTCCTTTAGCTTCTCCTGCCACGGGTTTGACGCCTTATTTTTGGAGGCTGCGCCCGTTCGGCCTATTCTCGACTTGTATTCCGCCATGCCATCATCTCCTGCAATTCACCACTCGTCAGCCCACATCCATTACAGGTGAGTGCTATGTGTGTGGTAAACAGCAGAGGAGGGGCACACAGTATCGACGTCTCCTCACCTTGACATGCATTGTAGATTGCGCCCACCAAGTCGTAGTTTAGCGATCCAAGAGAGGCGCACTGGAGTAAGGGCTCATCTGTGGTTAGAATCAATACTCTCTAGACTGGTATGCGACTTGAATGGTACCCACGACAAAATCTGCTTCGATTGGTTCGTCAGTGGCTAGCCCGAGAGCAGCCACAGTGGTGCCCAGCCCACTGTATCCTACATGACATGAGCCGTTGTTGCACAACATGCATCGAAACTTGCACCTCCACTGACCTATTCGCTTTAGAGAATCTCCATGATGTCCGCCAGGGCTAGAATCTAGTATCAGTGCATCGTTCGTGCGGGTCAAGCAAGATGATCATCAGACCATGCATGATCCAATCTTGAGGGTCTTAATAGGCTTACATGGTGTACACAAAGCCAAGGTGCTTTGTTTGTGAGAAGTCGTAGTTAGCGATGCTACTTACTATACCCTCACCAACACCAGTTGCTGACAGGAATCGGCCGAGCTCGGTGCTGAATGCGGTTTGCCGATAAGTCGCGGGATCCTTTAAACGAGGGAGGTCGATCAGGAAGATCATCTAGAGAGTTCATTAGCAACCCCGTCACGGACGGCATCAAAATCGCCTCGGTTCAGCTACCAACGTTCTCCATGACGCCAGTCTCCCCCCAATCATAAGGGACGAGATTGGCAGTTGGGACCACAACTCGAAGATAGCCAGGGTACTTCAGCAACTGAAGCTTGGAATGCATGGCCCCAGGCCCATTCATTGCCGGAAAGACGAACTTGATTCCCGGTGGCGCATTCGATCGCATCTCTGATTTCTGCGGCAGGTTTCGGCGTCAGCCTCTGGCCTTGTCCATTTGAGGGGTCCAGCGAGGGATATCCCGAACGAGTCAGGACTGGTCATTGATACACACCTGGGCCTCACTATCGGCGAATGCCAGGAGCAACAGCTTAGTCTTCCTCGGGTCGATTTTGGACATGAGCCATTCATCGTCCCACTGATACGAGCTTAGAAGAGCAAGTTCCAACTTGTCCTTCTGAAACACCTCTTCGATCTTCATATCATCGGGAGTCCGCGGATACCCTTTGGCCCAAGTTCTTTTGATAGCACCTTTAGGATAGGGAACGAGGCTCGGTAATACATGTGCCATTGCCGTTGTGGCTACGGTCCTGAGGGGTTCTGATGGTGTCATCCTCTTTGCCGGCGGGACCTCGTCAACACTTCTTTCGTCCTCTGGCGAGCGGCGCCGCTTGGCTAACCTCTGCAACCTTTCCTCTTCCATCTTCTTGCGATCAAGCGAGAGCAAACCCAAGGAAGCCCCGCCCGAGCCAGTCCCGTTCCGGTGAGATGTCGAGGTTGAGGCGCTCGGGATCTGCGAACTCTGGTCTCCCTGTTCCTCTTGTTCCTGGAGTGAAAGGGCAATGGCATAGCGTAGCGCTTCATCTTCGTCCATGTCGCTCCCCAATTCGACGGGATCCTCTCGGGACCCAGCCATCTTTGCCTTTTGACTCCGGCGGTTTTGAGAACAAGAGTTTGGCCAGATCGACTGAGTTTCGGGTGACGGTTTGAAGTTGATTTTTAAAATCTGAAGTTATGGTTTAATGTTTTGGGTGTCGTTTGAGTTAAGTTATCGATTTGATATCCCTGTCTAGAATCCTTGTCTCTGCAAGGGACGTGGAAGGTGATAACGCGGGGTCACGTGGGACCGCGTCACATTGATCTGTCAGTTTCTCAGCGTTAGCGCTAACTAAGGTACGCTCTAAACGGCCCAGTCCTGTCAATTCGATCTCGACCCTGACTATGATTATCAATTCTTTCACGCCAGAGTCATTTTTTGGCAGACGATCCATATCAGTCTCTTCGGCATCTGCGTGGTTCTTTTCCTTCTTAGCGGCCTGTCCACGGTCTAATGATTTCGAATAGCCAAAATGTGGGAACATAGTGACGTCTGTGAAACAGCCACCAGCTTTCCCAGTTGCGCCTCTGGTTCAACGCCGACCACTTACACGGCGCTATTGTACTACGACGCTGCAGTGCGGGACACCAGAATGGTCATGATGCGAAAAGTACCCCGCGACGACTGAGAGTATTCTGTATACCTAGGCACCGTATTACGAGCATAGTCGTGTTGTAATCTGGACTCTTCTGAGAAGCCACCGACACGACTTCATCGCCACTTAACTCGTCTTCATCCAGGTTTGGCTGTCCGTCTTGACCACCTATTACGGCTACGGTGCCAGGCCAG